>PVJD01008546.1:0-71557 GCA_004026545.1 Mormoops blainvillei
CAGCATCCAACAGTTCAAAAACAGATTGACATGTAATGATATTGGTCACCTGCTATCATAATATCAACTGCATATTATCACGACAGAGGTCCAAATGGAAAAAAGAGATTTTTGCCTATAACTTGCTAAAACATAAAATAAATACTTCATACAAATGGGAATCCTTTAAAACTAGCCTTAAAAGTGCATGAATTGCTCTTATTTTTTTGCTGCCAATGTTCTGGGTAGACAAGTTTGATGACAAGGTGCAGAAAATGAATCATCTATGAAAATATAACTTACAGGCACCTCAACTTTGACTTTTTAAAGGTCACATGCTTGTCTGGCACTCACACATACATCCACTCACACAAACACACACCCATTTTTTCACCATGCCTCTTTCAAATTGGTGACACGATGTGGCTTTGGGGAAGATGAACTGGTGCTGAAAACTACTCAATTAATTATGTATCACAAACTAATCTTGTTTAAAGAGAAGATACTCAGGGCTGCGCTCAGTAAGATGGTATAGGAATTTCAAGTGCTTCATTACTTTTAGAAAGGTTAGAGATTGCTTTATTTCCTTTCCGATGGGTTTTTTTGGAAGGAGAAGGGGAATGTCTTCAAATGGGGAAATTAGACATGATGGGAGAAGGCACTGGAGGATTTAGCTGGCCTAAGAATCATTTCCCTGAATGAAGCACTTGTGTGATTTTCTGCTTATTTAATTATGAGGATTGTTTTTATGCTCTTCATTGCAAATGCAGTGCTTTGGTGAGATCGGCTGCCTTAGCGCACTGCTGCTCTGAGCTGGGCTGAGAGGCCCTGCTGTGTGAATTTCTCTCTGGTTTCCCTCCCTCCGACGCTCAGTGATATTGATCACAGCTCTGCAATGGGGCTTTCAGTCCCTCCATTGAACTATCAAGTCCAGCAACCAATTTAAAACGGAGTTCTGTGTTGTTCCGTGCCCAGCGCACATTAAGAAGCTCCCTTCCTTTCCCTCTCTGAATTCCTCCAAATAATATTTATCTACATTTGTCTTTTCTACTGTATGATAAGGACAGAAACTCTGCTTCATTTATTTCTATCCCTACAGTGCTGACTTATCAAGCTAATTTCAAAGAAATGTATGATCCAAATTCTAAATGTTGATCTGAAAACAAAGGTATAGAACAAACCATTTTTAAGTCAAGGGCTTTTTAGCATGTGTGTTTACATACATGCATTGTACATACATTCACACACATACATGTGCACACACATGCATGGCATGACTCACTGTGGTCAATATGCATTCTATATAAATGTAGGAATACAGGTGTATATGCACTCTATTTTTACAAATAAAATATATTATTTACAAAATGTCTATATTCATGCATTCACCTTGGCAAAGATATGAAACAAACCATTTAGTTAGTGCTTAGTCATTCATTCTACTGGTTAAAATTTTTTTTTGATTTTTTGCTTTACCACTCATATACTTAATTTTCTTGGGTTCCTTTAGGAAATACATTTATTCTATCATTTGCAGCAACATGAAGGTGGTAAACTTAAGGGCAGTGATAAGAGAATATTAGCTCAGAGTAAGCGTAAGTCAGATATAAGTAGCAATCTTTTCTAATGACAACCTAGTTTGCTGTTGTTCGAAGATGGATTTATTAACTGATAGGGTTAAAGGGATACAGCTTCGACTTTGGGGCTGTGAGGAGGTTGTGGTGCGAATTGCAGTTTTTACCAGAACCTGAATTTAGTAACTAAGTTATCCGCGATGCCCTAGTCCCGGGAACAGCTATGTAGAAGATTCTATTCACGTATTTCCTGAAACTTATCTCTAATAAAAAGTCCTAAATTCAAGGAATGTGGAAATGTCTTCATTCATCATTTCATCTAGCATTTATTGAGCACCAACTCCATTACAATCACTGTTCCAACTCTGAGAACACCAGGACAAATCAGCTACAACTCCTGCCGTCAGTGAACCAGCCCTCTGATGCAGAACCTGTTCATACACCGTGGCTGACTTTCTGTGTGTGTGTGTGCACGCGAGCCTCAAGTCCCAGCCTCTGGGCTTTGCCAATTACGCGAAGATGATAAAAACTGCCTCCCTGTGATGTGCCAATGATTTGTGATTACTTAGGTAAAGTGTAGGCACTTAGTGGTTGCCTAGATTTATTTCAATGCAATTGGAAATCAATACTATCAAAATTTTGGTGGGGGAGAGCCAGCCTGCCATTATGGTCAAGAGCCCTGTTCTGGAACCAGCCTGCTTCAGTTCTAATTCTGGTCCCACTATACTCCTAGTTTATTGGATCATGAGGAATCTCTCTGGACTACTGTTTTCCCATCGGTGCTATAATAAATGAAGAGTAAATGAAAAAGAAAAAGAGTAAATAGGTTAGTGTTAAGAATAGAATATTAAGAATATAGTAGTTCCTGGCACATACTAAGTACTATCTAAATATTTGTTAAATTCAAATATATTTGCTTTATTCAATTCTATAGTATCTACTTTATACTGATTAAATTAGATATGAACTTTCAAGATTTTTGAAGCATTTTTATTAATGTTTCAAATGAGATAACAGAGATAATATCAAAACAAACTACTGACTAGATTATGTACAGTCTATGTCAGTAATAAAAGTCACGGAGTGGACTAGAAGATTTTATGGAAATAATTTTATTTTCATTGTTATTTTGGGTACTGCTTTTTATTTGTTTATTTTATATACTATTTTTGTTGCTAAGTGACTTCAAACTGATATTTAAAAAATAAGATTCAGAGAAGTGCTGATTTTCAGTGTTTAGAGATGATTTACCTCAAAAATTACATTCCATTGTTAGGGTAATAAATTTCCAAGGTGATTAATTGATTTTTTTGGCCACTCTGGGAATATCTGAAGACAAGAGATGGTAACATGCAAGGCTATAGTGGGACTTTAAGCATTACCATGGCAGATGTCAGGATTTCTGGAACCTCTGCTGCTCATTGCCACCAACACTGTCGGGCCATATGTAGTTTTACAAGCACACTCCCCATAGGACTCACCTGAAATTAGCAATGACGCTTTCTAGTTCAGAAGTCACGGCGGTCCTCATGAGATGTTGGAAAACCAGCTACTGTAATTGTTAAATTCCCGAAGTAATTGAGAGTGTAACAGTCATATTATGTGGAAATGTTACCAAGGTCAAGAAGGTTCTTATTATTTATTTTTCTATGTATTTAGTTGTACTTTTCCATTACCATTTAGTCCTCTTATACTTCCCCCCACCCGCAATCATCACACTGTTGTCCATGTCCATGAGCCCTTTGTCCCCTTTGCTCCGTCCCTCCACCCCCTAACTGCCCCTGCCCCAGAGCTGTCAGCCTGCTCGCTGTCTGTGAGTCTGACCCCATTTTCCTTGTCAGCTTCCTTTGTTCATTAGATTCCACATATGAGTGAAATCATATGGTATTTGTCTTCCTCCGGGGGGCTTATTTCACTTAGCATAATGTTCTTCAGGTCCACCCATGCTGTGGCAAAGGGTAAAATTTTCTTCTTTTTTTAGGGCTGAATAGTATGCCATAGTTATTTTATCCACTCATCTATTGATGGGCACTAGGGCTGCTCCCAGATCTTGGCGATTGTAAGTAACACTGCAATGAACAGAGGGGTGCATTTATTCTTTCAAATTAGCGTTTCAGGCTTCTTCAGATATAGTCCCAGAAGTGGAAATGCTGGGTCATAAGGCAGTTCCATTTTTATCTTTTTGAGGTATCGCTGTAGTACTTTCCACAGTGGCTGCCCCAGTCTGCGTTCCTACCAAGAGTGCAGAAAGGTCCCCCTTGCTCCACATCCATGCCAGTCCTTGTCACTTGTTGATTTATTGATGACAGCCATTCTGACAGGCATGAGGTGCTATCTCACTGTGGTTTTAATTTGCATTTCTCTGATGATTAGTGACATTGAACATCTTTCCATGTGTCTATTGGCTATCGGTATGTCCTTTTTGGAGAAGTGTCTATTCAGGTCCTTTGCCCACTTTTTAAATTGGATTGTTTGTTTGTTTGTTTTGGTATTGAGTTTGGTAAGTCATTTATCAATTTTAGATAGTAACCCTTTGTTAGACATATCATTGGAGAATATGTTCACCTATTCCGTGGGTCGTCCGTTCTTTTCGTTGATGGTTTCCTTTGCTGTGCAAAAGCTTTTTAGTTTGATGTAGTCTCATTTGTTTATTTTTCACTGGTTTCCCTGGCCTGAGGAGACATATCAGAAAAAAATATTGCTATGAGCAATATCTGAGATTTTACTGCCTGTGTTTTCCTCTAGGATTTTTATGGTTTCAGGTCTAACATTTAAATCTGTAATACATTTTGAATTTATTCCTGTGTGTGGTATAAGAAGGTGGTCTAGTTTCATTTTTCCACACCTGTCTAATTTTCTCAACACCATTTATTGAATAAACTATCTTTATCCCATTGTATATGTTTCCTTCTTCTGTTAATATTAACTGACTATAAAGGCATAGGTTTATTTGTGGGCTCTCTATTCTATTCCAATAATCTGTGTGTCTGTTTTTATGCCAGTACCAGGCTGTTTTGATGGCTATGGCCTTAGAGTATAGTTTGATATTAGGTAGTGTGATTCCTCCAACTTTGTTCTTCTTTCTCAAGATCACTGGGCCTTTTGTGGTTCCATATAAATTTTCGAAATATTTGTTCTAGTTCTGTGAAATACGTCATTGGAATCTTGATGGGAATTACATTGCATCTGTAGATTGCTTTGGGTGGTGTGGACATTTTAATGATGTTAATTCTTCCAATCCATGAACACAGTAGGTGCTCCCATTTATTTGTATCTTCTTCAATTTCTTTCTTCAGTGTCTTAATATTTTCCAAGTACAGGTCTTTTATATCCTTGGTTAGATTTATTCCTAGGTATTTTATTCTTTTTGAAGCAATTGTAAATGGAATTGTTTTCTTAATTTCCCTTTACAATAATTCATCGGCATATAAAAATGGAACTGGTTCATGGATATTAATTCTGTATCCTGATACTTTGCTGAATTCATTTATCAGTTTTAGTAGTTTCTTGGTGGAATCTTTGGGGTTCTCTATGTACAGTATCATGTCATCTTCAAATAAAGACGGTTTTACTTCTTTCTTTCTAATTTGGATGCCTTTGATTTCTCCTCCTTCTCTGATCGATACTGCTAGGATTTCCAGTCCTATGTTGAGTATGAGAGGTGAAAGTGGACAAGAAAGTTCCTGATCTTAAGGGGAACACTTGTAGTTTTTGCCCGTTGAGTATGATGCTGGCAGTGGGTCTGTCATACATGGCCTTTATTATGTTGAAGTATGTTCCCTCTATTCTCGCTTTGCTGAGAGTTTTTATCATAAATGAGCATTGGATTTATCAAATGTTTTTTCTGCATCTATTGATATGATCATGTTGTTTTTATCCTTCATTTTATTTATGTGCTGTATCACATTTATTGATTTGTGAATGTTGTACCAACCTTGCATTCCTGGAATAAATCCCACTTGATCATGGTGTATGATCTATAGATGTATTACTGTATTTGCTTTGCTAGTATATTTTGTTGAGGATTTTAGCATCTATGTTCATCAGGGATATTGGCCTGTAGTTTTCTTTCTTTGTGGTGTCTTTTTCTGGTTTTGGAAGTATGATAATGCTGGCCTCATAAAATGAGCTTGAGAATATTTCCTCCTCTTGACTTTTTTGGAGCAGTTTGAGAAGGAGAGGTGTTAGCTGTTCTCAGAATGTTTGGTGAAGTTCACCTGCGAGGTCACCTGATCCAGGGCATTTGTTGGTTGGGAGTTTTTTTATTACTGCTTTAATTTCACTAAGCGTAATCTGCTTATTCAGATTCTCTGATTCTTCTTGATTCAGTTTTGGAAGACTGTATGTTTCTAGGGATTTACCCTTTGATCCAGCTTGTCCAATTTGTTGGAAGGAGATTCTTGTCTGTTAGTGTCAGTAAAGCAAAAGTCAAAAACCTAATTTATACTTGTTTTTTCCTTCAAAGACCTTAGAGATATTTTGGAAAGCATTAATAGTTGGACCTATATTCTGTTATAAAAAAACATTTGGAAAAGAGAATATTTATGATATGTTTGTCTGTTCTTTTAACATTCTTTTTAATTGTTTAATTTTAACAATAGCTGTTTCATTTGTTGTTTAACTAATTTTGCCTGTCTCCACATTACTTTTTGGATGATACTGATGACCAATGAGACCTACCAGAAAAAATACAGATGTCCCTTCAATTTAATAATCAGATTAACAATACTTAATCATACTTATACTATAAAATTGTTATCTGAAATGAAAATCAAACTGCAAGTCCAGCATTTCTAGCTACTAAATCTGGCAAACCTATACGTAATATCACAAGTCCAAAAAGAAATCTTTAAAATCTGTGGTTTCAAAGTTTTAACACTCATTTCAAGGCAGAGATCAACCATTACTTTTGTGAAATACCATTGATGTACCCAGGAAGATTTAGGCTTCCCCTAACCTCCACACACCTTGGATGTGGCCATGTCACAGTATATTATCCTCTGTCTTTACAGCTTCTCTCGTGTGCTAGCCTGTGAGGGTAGGGGCTCTGTCCTAGTCACCCTGGAGTCACAAGAACCTAACTCTGTGCCTGACAGATAAAGTAGACATTGGTCTGTAAATAAGGGAAACACTTTGGTGCCCAGCCTCCAACCGCCTACTGAGGCCTAGAGCAATGAACATCCAAGGGACCTCACCTTGTCCATAGGTGCTTCCAGCTCAACATATCCCAAATTTAATTTGTCTTTCTTCTGTAAAACCCGATTCTATCACTCCATGCCATATCCTGGCCAGAGGCAGCAGCATTCAGTCAGTCAGACGAGCTACAGCCCTGGAAATCAGGCTGGGTGTATCCTTCTCCATCCTGCTTCCTTCATCAGTACACAAGATCCTGAAGGTTTTAATGAAAGACTGAATGCCTCTTGTATTCAGCCCGCATTTCCAGCCTCATTGCAAAATAGTAGGGAAGCACTGCGGTGCCAAAGACAAAGTAGAGCTGAAATTTAGAAATAATAAATTGCTTATAAATACAAGCATTTTTGAGTTTAGCATCTGTATACAATCCTAAAACAAACCAACCCCCAAATATCTGATTGTTTGAGTTTCAAAAGGATATAGCCTATTATATCTACAGTAATAGAATTTTTGATAAACTCTCAAATACTATAAAAAGGGACAATATTTTATTTATAGATAGTGACTCCCTTCCGAAGGAATTCAATAGACACTATCTAGTTTTTTTCATGTTTTCATAAATGTTCGGAGTCGTCGTTGTTGCCCTCTTCCTCCTGCTCCTCTTCCTCCTGCTCCTCTTCCTCCTGCTCCTCTTCCTCCTGCTTCTCCCCCGTGCCCTCCAAGGAGCTTGTGGTAACTCGAGACTCGATAGGGCTACGTGACTCCTCAGCCAACTGGGTGGTAGCAGAGTCCAGAATGGGCGGGTCTTCTCTAACCTCAGTCCGTGGGTTTTCAAAAGTGTGCTTGGAAGTTGCCCACTTTTAAAAGTCCTGCGTGTATTTACTGGCCACCAATAACCTTTTAAGAAGAATATTATCATCTCTGTTTCAAACAATCAGTTTTATCATTGTATAGTCTTAAGTACAGTTTTAAGTCTTAAGTATAGTCTTAAGTCTTAGTCTTAAGTATAGTCTTAAGTTCCCTCTCTCTCTCTCTCTCTCTCTCTCCCCCTTTCACACACAGTTTTCTCTAATATCCAGTCTGAAAAATGCCATAAATGTGGGCAAAAGAAACTGTATTATTTGCATCATTTTCTGTGTATTAGCTAGCCGTTTCCCAGGCAGGATGGTATGTGATTTAGAGTAAAGAATGTAATTCATTCTCTAGTTTGTCTACGTTCTGGCTGTTTGGCATTATATAAATTATCTGACCTCCCCAATCCTTCCACCTTATTTATAAAGTGGGAAAAATAAGACCTATTTCTTATGCCTACCCTGTACCCAGATATGTTGGTTTACCTCCCTTCTGCTATCCCTTAAGTATTAGAAAACAAATGATTTATTCATATGAATAAATCTACTTTATTCTCTTGGTTTAGCCTGAGATCTTTCCCATTAGAGCTGTCTTTTTAAAAAATACATGGTGAATGGTATCTGGTCAAATTGAACTCAAATGCCTAGGCTACAATGTAAGCACTGAAATGCTGATCTGTGAAAATTTTACTACAGTTTAACATAATATATGTTAAAAATGTTGTTTTAGTGACTCAGTTGAATGTATCATCACATTAAAATACATTTGCAAATTTCCTGAAAAAGTTGTTCAAATTCATGCTGTGTGCTCATCCCAGGCTAACAAAGCCCATTGTATTTGAATAATTACCTTCATGAACAGAATTAATTGTTCTTTTTTCATTTATGCTAAGTTAATTTTTGCAAATTAGGAGACTGTGTGTCAAAAGCTTTGTGAAGTGCAAACATTGACTTACTTCATCAGGCTGGAGAAAGAAATGCCTTGGAGAATGTGAGCTTCATAAATACTTTCTTAGCAATGAAACCTCTGTAACTTCTGCATTCCTGTCACCATGAGTGAATGTTAGGATCTTTTAAAAAAAAACTCTGAAAAGTTCAATGCATATAAAAAAGGTTTGAACTGCAACACAGTGAATATCCCTATTTGTACTACATAGCTCGAGAAATAAAACATTACCGATTAGTTGGCGCTCCACAAATTCTTTTCCTCCGTCATGTTCTCCTGTGTTTCTGCTGTCTGAAGTTTGGAGTTTATCGTGCCACGTATTCTTTCTGAAATATACTTTTACTACATTTGTTTGCATTCTTAAGTGATATGTGCAGCCCAGACTTGCATGTTTTTAAACTCTATAAATAATACATTTCATTTACTCCTATGCCACTTTTTTCCCTGTTTAATATTAGTTTAGTGAGATACAGCCATGTTGATACATGTATCTCTAGCTCACTTACTTTTACTGCTATTATAACTTTGTCATTATTCAGCTGATGGACGATTAGGTTGTTTTTAGGTTTTTTTAATTACAAAAATGGCTGCTATGACCATACCTTACTTTGCTCATCTCTTTGTGTATATATATGAGGTTTGTTAGTGTCCTTCATATCATATATATATTGCAAAACTGCTCACCAGTATAATTGTGCCAATTTATACTGACCAGCAATGTATAAGGATTCCTTTCCCTCCACATCCTTTCCAAGTCATGATTTTATGACTTTTGTGTATACTGTAGGTTCAACTCGTAATTTAATTTGTATTTTTCTGATTGTTAATGACCTTTAAAATATCTTTACTTGCTTTTATTCATCATTTGCAATTTCCTTTCTGTGAATGACTTTACTTTTAAAAAAATTATTCTTTGTGATGGCTCCTTTATGTGTCAACTTGACCAGGCTGAGGGGTGTCCAGATAGCTGATAAACATTATTTCTGGGTGTGTCTGTGGGAGAGATTAGCATTTGAATTGGTAGACTGGGTAGAGCAGATGGCCTTCTCCAATGGGGGTGAGCATCTCGCAATCTTTCAAGGACCTGAGTAGAGCAAAAGGCAGAGGAAATTTACTCTTTCTGCTTGAGCTGGGACAGTCATTTTCTCCTGCCCTCAGGCAGCAGCAGTCCTGATTCTTGGGATTTGGGACTCAGATGAGACTTAACACTATCAGGCCCAAGTCTCAGGCTTTGGACTCAAATAGAATTGCATGGCTTTTTCCAGCTTGCAGGTGACATAGGCTTCTTGGCCTCCAAAACTGTGTGAGCTAATTCCTACAATAAATCTCCTCTTCTATATATCTATATCTATCTACCTGTCTATCCTATTGGTTCTATTTCTCTGGAGAACACTAATATACTCTTCTAATTTTTTCACTTCTTATTTATTTGTAGGAGTTCTTTATATGTTCTGGATTTCTATTGTATCTATATTTGTCTATCCATCTATAATTATTGTTGATTATGTTGGTATGTTTTATTCTTTTATGCACAAAAGTTTACATTTTTATATGGTAAAATTTATCAATGTTTTCTTTTTATGAATTGTGCTTTTCGTGTCTTACTTATAAACCATTTTTTCTACATGATGTTATAAAGTATTCTTCTGTGTTATTTTTATGAATAAAAATTGCCTTTTGTATTTATTCCTTTAATTCAATGGGAATGGATTTTGTGTATAGTGTGAGGTAGGGATCCAATTTAAGTTTTTTCCATATGCCTACCCTAGTATCATTCATTGAGTAATTTCCTTTTTCATTATTAATCTTCGATGCTATCTCCATCACACATCGAGTCTCCGTAGAGATGTGGGCCTGTTTCTAGGCTCTCTCTCTGTGCTCTTGGTCTGTTTGTTCATGTGTAATTCAATAGTACATTAGCTTTATAACATTCTTTTTCATGGTAGGAGCAAGTTTCTGACTTTATTTCTCCTCCTGAAAATGCTTTGGAGTTAGGATGCGAATAGGCTTTGTGTCATCAGCCTTAATTTTATATAAAATTCCAAAGAAAGCAAAGGATTTATCTAATGATAGAAATACTTATTACAACCCATGGTTAGCCAAGAGACCCCATTTCCAGGAATTTGAAAGCTTTCTTAGAGTTTCACTGAAAAAAGAAGCAGTTGGGGGTGGCATGTTTAATAGGGGAGCTTGAGAGAGAGGGCTGATCATGTTCTCCTGAGAGCCATAAGCATCTCTGATCTCTGTCCTTGCCAAGGGCGAGCTGCTCAGCTCCTACCCGAGCTCCGTTCATTTCTTTCCACTACGTTGAGCCTTTTGCTCACTGGTAGCCAGAACCAGCTTCTTCCAATCTCACTGAAGAAATATGCTGAAGATGCCTAAGCAAAATTTATTTACAATTATCTAAATGGGAAAATGTTTAATAACCCTTCTTGAGGTAGAATTAATTTAGAAAATTTACAAGTGGGAATGATTAATAACAAGTATACCATCATAATCCTTCCTCTTTGTGAACAAGGGATAATTCCTGGCTATGTGAGTTTTTATTTGAATGTTCTCAGCATGGCTTTCCATGTGGGTCAGCAGGTTAGGTCTTGCATAGAGTGACAGCCACTAGTGATTTACTAGTTAGTTTCTTTTTGGGGAACTGTAGGCAAAGATGTTAGTCCATGGGAAGGATGATGCATTTAATTATTGCCTGTGGTCTCTGTCAGTCTTTTATTTTTCCTTCTTCCCCCCTTTCTCCTTTTCCCTCTTGGGAACATTGATAAGTACTTGAACCAGGCCTAGGAATCAAAAGCTTGTATGCTACTACAGTGAGCCAGAGGTCTGAGCGAGGAGTTAGACTAATGACTGCAATATTGTTTTAACTGTCTTGAAATGGAACCCTTTTGTGGCTTGTATTTTTGTTGTAACTTTCATATATTCGACAGTAACTGAGTTTCAGAAATGCGTTATATACAAAAGCTCATGCTTTCTTCAAAAACCATAATTCTTTTTGTTGATTTATGTGGACCTTTAGATAGATATTTCTAGGCTGAGTCATTTTTACTTATCATGCTGAGTATCATTTATAAAACTTTGGAAGAAAACTATTACTTCTTTTTGGTTGCTCTTACACTTTCTTTCTTTACAAGATATCAAATTTCTTGGAAATTAGCTATCAAATTTCTTTAAAAAGTGATCTCTGAAAATAGATTTCATTTTAATTTTTCCCTGATTTAAATATATTTTATTTTTAAATGTTTTTATATATTTTATTGACTATGCTATTATGGTTGTCTCATTTTTTTCTTCCCTTTATCCCCTCTGCCCTGCACCCCATCCCCAACCTCTTGGTTCATGTTTATGGGGCGTACATATCAGTCCTTTGACTTCTCAATAGAATAAGATTTTGTTTTTCCCAACAAGGTTCATGGAAGAAATTGCAACAAATGCCAACGCTTTATTTTTAAAATAAATGCATA
This sequence comes from Mormoops blainvillei, assembly GCA_004026545.1. Classification (NCBI taxonomy): domain Eukaryota; kingdom Metazoa; phylum Chordata; class Mammalia; order Chiroptera; family Mormoopidae; genus Mormoops; species Mormoops blainvillei. The sequence goes on from PVJD01008546.1 coordinate 11,951, forward strand.
CACTTTGGCTAAGATATGTTGAAAAATTGTCCATTGATACCAGCTGGCCGAGGTGGCCTTAACACTCTCCTCCTTTGACTAAATCTTAGACAGCTTTCTACTGGACCATAGGACCTGCCCTCTCTTTTGTTAGAGCATTTATTTATGAAATGTGTCAAATCCTTTCTCTGCTCTCTTTTAAATGAATAAATCTCAAAAACCTCTTGCCAAGGGATATCTTTCTCAGGGATCTGGGAACCATTATTTTGAAATGTAATCTTGCAATGCTCCTAGTTGTAAAACCATGAAGATGGGAGAACGTGTACTTTTCCTTTGTGCTTCGATCACTCACCTTTTCAAGGCAGAGCTCCTTAAAGAACCCCAGGACACACAGGCTGCAAAAATCCCCTGTTGAGAATGAACAAAAGAAACTGAAGGAGATATTCATTTCTTTAGACTTTTAACTCACAGAGGCAAGATAAGTTAATTTCAGGCACTCCATCCTTTGGATTTACTTATCTTTGGACTTCAGTTTGCAAACAGATATAATCTTCAGATTTTATGTTTTCCATGGGAATTGGACAGAATGGGATTTTTACCCAAATGTGGGGCACCCTTGGTTTGTTGTCCTGTACTACACAGGGTTCCTTTATGTTACCATTTTATCTCTTGCAGAAATTCTGATGAGTATTGGGCAGTGTGGTTGGAACTATAGTTTGGGATAATAGATAGAACAGAGAGAGTCTAGACTTGGGGAAGAACCCTCTAGATTGATTTAAGTGATAGGCACTTCAGAGCACTGTGGGCATAAATCCACTCTGCTCCCTGGTGGTCTCAGGAGGATCCACGATGGAGCAGGGGATGGTGTCCGGAGAGTGGCACGGACGGGCTGTCACTGTCCTGAAGAACATGATGACTCACTCCCTTGCTTAATCGTAGGGTGGCAGTTAAACCCAATGCGTTCAGTGAACCCCAAACAGCTCTCCTTTTCCCTCCCTTGATTCCGTGCGGAATGGCCACCACTGCAGCATCGTTCTGGCTTTTCTCTCTCCCTCACTCACTCCTCACCAGAGGAAAAGGAGTGAATTATATTCTTGGGACAATGGATCTGGCTCAACCCTTTTCTGCCCTCCCCTTACCCCGTCTGCTGGAGGAGCCTACACTGCAAGCTTAGCGTCGACCTGAGGTTGGCCAGCGTTCCCTGTGCCTGGACGGGGAAATATGGGATTCGGTGGCGGCAACCCCCCTGTTGTTCTTGCTGTCCCCAGCTAAGATTCAACCAACAGTAAGAGTACTATTTTGATCTTCTTATTGCTGACTCCCCGGTCTCACAATTGGTTAGTCACCTCTTGCCCGCTGCTTCCTTTCTTGCCTGCACTGTGTAGTCTCAACACAGTGGCGCGAGCAATTCCCTTAACATAAGTCAGATCAAGCGGCTTCTCTGTTCGGATGGCTACATTACTGGTGAGAGTAAAAGGCCCAAGTCCCTACAACAGTCTAACAAGGCCGCACAGACTGCACCGCCATTACTTCTGTGACGTCAGCTCCTAAGCCACACCCACGACCATGTTCCTTCTCACTTTCTCTGTCCAACCTTGCTACCTCCTTGCTGTTTCCCAAACACGCAGCAGATATACTCCTGCCTCAGGGCCCCTGAGCTCTGACTCATCTTCCTGGAACATCATTCCCCAGCTGTTGTATTCCCCCAGCTGTCGTGTACCCCGAGCTGTTACACGGTCAACGGCCTCACCTCCCTGGGGCCTGAGTTCAGACAGTACCAGCGAAGCCTTCTCTGACTGCCTTATTTAAAATTGCACTTGTTGCCCTCACACACTTTATCCTCCCTACTTCACTTTATCTTTTCCATAGCCTTTATCATTCCCTGGAAAACTACAAATTTCGATGACGTATTTATTACATTATTTTAAAAGTAGAAAACAAACTCAGTGAGGGCAGGGGTCTTGTCTGTGAGATTCACTGCGGTACCTCCAGGGCATAGGGTAGACCCAACAAAAATACATCCATTGCGTGACTAAACCACTCTGGGTAATTTCTTCTTATGTAAGAAAGTGACGTCAAGTGACCTAGAAAAGAGTAAAGTGAATAAACTCAGATGTCACATACAAATCACTCCTTGTTTAGAAATGATGCTGTAGCCAACGATTTATCCAAATCTAGGTTGGCTTATAGATAACCAATAACTTGTAGATAACTGAATGATCTAGCCAAAGAACTTATTGAATTGTAGACAGCCAGAACATTGAACACTATTTCAGCTCTGTACAATAATGCTGTCCCTGAAAGCAGCCCCGAGGCACCCAGTGACTCTGAAGGGTTTCATGAATATTTCAAGTGAAAAAATGATCAGAAATGCTTTGGGACTGAATACAATTTTGTCTATCCCAATTCCTTAAAAATTGGCAGCCCAAATAGTGTTTGTAACATAAATTTTAGTGAGTTGGGTAGTTCATTTAACCAGAACACCTCATTCATGCATTCAAAATGATTTATCAAGGGCTGACCAGATTCCAAGCTCTGAGGTCAGGTGCTGGAGCTTCAGAGGTGGGTGGGTGTGCTCTCTGCCTGGAAGGGGTGGGCAGTCCGTAAATACGAAACTTGATGGTGTTTTATTTCTTACCTCGTCTTCTATGTTGGGGACTAGTACTCTCGTATGCCTGCCGAAGAGACTCTTGAATTTGAGGAAAAGAAGGTGGTAAAGTTACTTCTCTTCCTCAAGATTATCACTTCCGTGTTGAGAGTATTCTGCGTTGAGAGGCAGTTGAAAATGCCTATTTCTAAATAGACAACATCCTCTGAATATTTACTTGTGTCCTCAGCAACTGTGGTTTTTCGTCTTTTGTATCCACTTACCCCCTATGTTCGACATAATATTCTCATTTAAGAAAATGTAGCAGTGTTTCCTAGCTGGGGAACAGTGGTTGAAATTAGTATGTCATGTTACCTCCAACATGAAGCTGTGTGCTGATGAGAAAATTTACATGACAATATTCTCCCCAATTTTGGGTTGATTATAACATTATAATTCCATTCATTTTTTTGCTTAGTGTTTTATGTTTATTTATTTATTAATTATATTTATTGATTGTGCTGTTACCATTGTCCTGATTTTTCCCCCTTTGCCCCCTTCTACCCAGCACCCCCCACTCACTCAGGTAATCCCCCCCACCCTTGTTCATGTCCATGGGTCATACATATAAGCTCTTTGGCTGCTCCATTTCCTAGACTGTACTGTACATCCCCATGGCTATTCTGTAACTACTAAGTTGTCCTTCTTAATCCCGTCACCTCTTCGCCCATTCTCTCCCACCCCCTCCCATCTGGCAACCATCAAAACATCCTCTGTATCCATTATTCTCTCTCTGTTCTTATTTGTTTAGTTTGCTTTTCAGGTTCAATTGTTGATAGATATGTGTTTTTTGCCATTTTATTGTTCATAATTTTGATCTTCTTGTTCTTAAATAAGTCCCATTAACATTTCATTTAATAATGGTTTGGTGAGGATGAACTCCTTTAGTTTTTTCTCTTCTGGAACACTCTTCATCTGCCCTTCAATTCTAAAAGATAGCTTTGCTGGGTAGAGTAATCTTGGCTGTAGGTCCCTCTTTTTCATGACTTGGATTATTATTTGCCAATCCCTTCTAGCCTCAAAGTTTCTTTTGAGAAATCAGCAGACAGTCTTATGGGGACTTCCCTGTAGGTAACTAACTTCTTTTCTCCTGTTGCTTTTAAGATCCTATCTTTATCTGTAAACTTTGGCATTCTAATTATGATGTGTCTTGGAGTGGGCCTCTTTGCATCCATCTTGTTTGGGACTTTCTGTGCTTCCTGAACTTGCATGTTTATTTCCTTCATAAAATTATAGAAGTTTTCTTTCACTCTTTTTCAAATAGATTTCCAATTTCTTGTTCTTTCTCTTCTCCTTCTGGTATCCCTATGATGTGAATATTGGACCTCTTGAAGTTGTTCCAGAGGCTAACCTCATTTTTGGGGGGTTCTTTTTTCATCTTGTTGTTCCGATTGGTTTGTTTTTTGCTTCCTTATGTCCATATCATTGATTTGATTCTCAGCTTCATCCACTCTACTGTTGTTTCCCTATAAATTGTTCTTTATTTCAATTAGTGTAGCTTTATTTCTGACTGGGTCTTTTTTTATGCTGTTGGTTCCCTCACTAAGTTCCTTAAGCATCCTTATAACCAGTGTTCTGAACTCTACATCTGATAGATTGCTTATCTCCATTTCATTTAGCTCTTTTTCTGGCGTTTTGATCTGTGTTTTCATTTGGGCCATGTTCTTTTGTCTCCTCATTTTGACCACCTCCCTGTGTTTGTTTCTGTGTATTAGGTAGAGCTGCTATGACTCCATGTCTTAGTAGTGTGTTGTAATAGAATAGGTGTCCTGTAAGGCCCAGTGGCATAGCCTCCCCTACCACCCAAGTTGGGTATTTGAGGTACACCCTTCATGTAGGCTGAGCACACCCTCCGCTTATGGTTGAGCCTTGGTTGCTGTTGGCAGATCAATGGGAGGGATTTACCCAGGCCAGTCAGCTGCAAGGACTGGCTGTGACCACTTAACCACCAACCTCTGCCCTCTCTGGAGGATCAGCTGTGCAGGGGCAGAGTGATGGTGCTCCAAAGTGGGCTGTAGCTGTCCACTGGGTGCGTTGGCCCTGGGGTTTCCTGGGTGGTGCAGGCTAAGGTCAGCCCCCACCTGTGTTGTGCCTGGAGCACCCTGCCTGACCTATAATGCGACCTAAGATGGCTGATACTTATGTTGGGCTTGGAGATTCTGAGGTAAAGCCAAGCTGTGCATCTAAGCTGGCTGCTGCTAGTGCTAGGCCTGGAACTCACTGGGACCAGCTGCTGCTTGTTTGATAGGATTTAGGAAGCTGTGAAGTGTGAGCCAAGACCTGCCATTCATATAGAAAAGCAGCTTGGGTGGGCCTGTAAGCTGTGTGGGGCAGAGTCTCTGTGGATCTCCAAGGTGGGTCAAACAGTGTTAGCCAGGTTGATGGAGTCTCAGATATGGTATTAGGTTGCCGGTTCTGTGGAGGGAAGGTTTAGAAAAGGGACAATGGCCTCTGCTCACCTTGATGCCTGATACTCCAGTCTCTCCCTGTATGCCGTTGGTGCCTTTCAAGCTGCTACCCCAGTCCTGGAGCTCAGAGGGAGCAAATTTGAGTAGGTGAGTCCATGTGTGGGTTCTTTAAGAGGAGCTGCTTTGGGCTCCAGCAGTTTATTCCACCAACTCAAACTCCACTGGTTTTTGTAGCCTGAAGTTTTGGGGACTTACATTCCTGGGACTGGAACCTTGGGATGGGGAGCCTAGTGTGGGGCTGGGGATCCTCCCTCCTGAAATAACCCTCCCAAATTTTGAACCACCACACTTGGGTGTGGGACCCGCCCATCCCAGGTCTGCACCCTCCTACTAGTCTGGATGGATGTAGTTTCTTTAATTCTATTCAACTAGGTTTCTGGTGGTTCTGAGTGATGGCTGTTCTGTATTTTAGTTGTAATTTTGATATGTTTGTGTGAAGAGGTGAGCCATGTCTGCCTATGATGTCATCTTGACCAGAAGTCTCTCCACATTTTCTTGTTGAATCAATTTAAGTCTACATTTTTTCTTCTTTATTAGCCTCTGGGGATAATTGATTTCACCTGTGATACAATATTAAAAAATCATGGCTGACATTCTTTCTTTGGCTAAAGGCAATGTTTTAAAACTGGTGGTTTCTTCTCCTATGCACAACTAACAAAGCATGTCAAACACTACTGAATTTGGAATATAAATAAACATTTGTTATCCATCAACAGATTAATTCATCCATATTTCCAGATTATGAATGTGTCTGGCCCCCATCTCTGCTTGTCTCCCAGAATTCTTACATTGCTTGAAATAATAGGTGAACAGAAAGACAGGTTTGATTTCTTTAAATAAAAAGTTTCATTAATTCAAATTCATAATTCAAGTGATCTGATTATTTATTAGATTTTTTTAAGGAGCCCTAGGGGTTACTATAAACACAAAAGAAGCATTTTGAGATATGAGCAAAAGCTCTGAGCTAGGAACTGGGAGATAAAAGCAGTAAGTAGATGTGAAGTCAAAAGCCAATCTTTTAATTTCTGTGCCTTAGTTTCCACTTTTGAAAAATCGAGATGTCTCTTGCCCAACGTATTTTTAAAGGATTTTGCGAAAATATAACAAAAGAGATTTTTGAACATATGAACTATATCTATGCAAATATTTTTTAAATTGTTAAAAGTGATATTTTTGTAAATACAAGATATTTGTTATTATCATACTTATGATTTCATTGCTTTTCGGCAAATGGTAGCATTAGAAGAGTCTTCGAAAATTTGTAGATTAATGAAAATGCAACATTGACTGTAATCATATGAGTCTGATATAAACTGATATTATATTTGTGGTTAAAATTTTAAAGTATACTTCTAGATGAAGACTGTAAATGGTGCTTGATAATGATGGATATTTGTGAAATTAAAATATGCTCCCTCATCCTAGATGGCAAATTAATAACTGAAAATAATTGTTTGTCCATGTTTTTATTTCTCAAATAGCAATGTCTCTTTCTGGCCATGCATCTCTGAGGACTTAGCACATTTTGTTTTTTTAATTATGCAGCAAGGCCCCAGCTTAGAAGTGGATTTGGTTCTAAAAGTACATTTTAAGTGAGCTTTTTGGAACAGGGAAAATCCTTTTATTCTTCTAGTTAAAAGGAAGAAAAACAAACTCCAAACCTTGCACGCTCTGGGAGTTTCCACTTTCTTATGTTTGCTCACTTATCCCTTCCCACCTGTCTAGACTGAGTTAGAATTCTGCTCATTTACCAAGACCCAAGGCAGTGGGTCCTTTAAATGCATAGACCATGTCGCATCATTTCTGAGAACCTCAGTGTTTCAAAGTTTTCCAGCTCAGTGGAGCCATCCTTTCCTATAATGTACAAATGTAATAACCCGAGAAACCCTAGGAGGACTAGGAGTTCCAGCCTCCACTCTGTTAGTCAGTGGGTCCTCGGGTGGGGACAGGGCTTTGGTCCTGGTTGTCATTTGTCCTTCTCTGGCCTGCTACTCCACATTACTCTGTAGGTTTCCCCTGGACACTGGTCCAGCACAATCTGCTACCCAACAAGAGACTCTGGAGAATGAGCAAATGTTGATGACTGTGACACTTTACAGAAGAAGAATATTTAAACTGGGTGTCAGGTAACCTCCTCCTGGAGGCCATCAGCTATGCCTGTCACAGGACATTCACCACAATGTCGTCAAGTCCGTCTTCCACTGATGTCATGTCTCTGAGACCCACTCTTCCCTATGGACATCTCTCCCCATCTTGCGCTGGGTTCTCAAAGCCCAAGCCCAATCTCCCTTCTTCCTTCTTCATTGATAAGCCAATAAACAAACAAGAAAAAAAATCAGTTGACATAATGTCTCAGGATTTTGTTGCTGTCTCTATTTCCACTAATTTACACAATGAAGAGAAACACTGCTACTCAGAAAGATGAGCACATGTCTCTGAGCTTTGGATTATTTTGCCACTGTTTAGGGATGCCTTAAAATTGCAGAGAAGGGGGACTTTCAGCTACAAAACTGCAAGCGCTCACTAGAGTGGTCCCTTGAGAACAAATGGGAAATTGGCTTTTCGGTCCTTAGAAATTGCAGGAAATAAATTGCTTTCTGGCCATTTAGAAATAGTAATTTTGTCTTGTTTTTGACAATCAAGTGTTCAGAATAGCTTGGCACATTTTATCTTCAGCATATACTCAGTTGATACTGTGCACTGGAACCCTGTTTGTTGATAAGGAAATGAATGAATAAACAGTAAAAGGTGCTCATCAAGCTGTTCGTAATTCTCCTTGTTGGGCGCATCTTCACTTTGGCTAACTGTAGCATTTTATAGATGCCTCTCTAACATATTTTCTCACTTTCTAATATGCATTAGGGTTACCTGTATCCATTTCATGTTCCTTACTATAATATAAGTGCATGGAGAAGAGTAAACATGTTTTTATCATTGTATATTTCATCCAGAATCCATAACTTTCACATATTCTATAATACATGTTTACTTGAATATCCTTCCATCTATCTACCTCTTTCTTAATCAGAGAGGCATAACGAAAGAGAATTCTGGCATACTATTTAAGAATGCAAGCTCTGGAACCTCAGTTTCCCAATATATAAAATGTGAGATGTAAAATGAAAATAATAAATGTACCCACATCCTGAGGTGGTTGCTAGAATCGAAGGAGTATAGGCATGCAAAGCACTTAGCACAGGGCTCTGTCTGTAGCACTCAGAAAATGGGAGCTATGTTGTTATTATTAACGCAAGAAAAAAAAAAAAAGAAAGGTGCCTGGTTGTCAGGACCCACGGGGTGTTAAGACAGAAAAGAATTAATCTTTGCTCTAAAGTGGTGCTCAGTCCAGTGGGAGAGACAGACAAGTAAAGAGAAATATGTTGAGGGTGAATAGTGCTTCTCATACAGAGTAAACTGTGGGAGCAGGGGGCTGGGTATAGTAACTGAGCCCTAGGGACGAGGCTGAGGTCAGAAAGCTTTCTTGGAACAGTGATTCCTGAGCCATGTAATCCAATTAAAATGGAAATGTAGTTAGCTATAATAATCAGTAGAAAAAGACTTATTCAGGATGTGCAATCGAGCAAAACAGGAAAAAGTAGTGAGATCCGCCAATGAAGATTTCAAGTTGCAATAGGAAGTTGTGCTTGTATGGGGCATTCTTGGTGTTTTATGTCGCTTGGCAGGAGAGCTGGGGTTTCAGGGAAATGCAGGGCCCCAGGTGTGACTCACCCCAGACGAAGGGCCTTGTATGAAAGGTGCAGAGTTGAGGGTGCGGCACCCACTCCTATGACAGTCTTTCAGGGCTAGACACCTCCAGCTTCACAGAGCGGGGACTAAAACCCAGTTGCTTGAAACCAGAATACAATGGAAGGACCTCAGGCAGGAGCTGTGGCTTTCTGTGTGCACACGGGCACCTCAGTTTAGAGGAAGACAGACTCCAGATAGGAAGGAAGCCCTTTGTAAGTGGACAGACCAGGGTCCCCTGGTTGAGGCACGGGAGAGAACTGGCAGAGCCCAGCCTACAGATGACAAAATTTTATAATGGAGGAAGGGTCTTTCTGACTCACTGTCTAGGCAAAGAATAAATGGTAAAGAAAGATGCTTCTCCAGAAACTCCCTCTTTAACATGTGTAAAATTAATTCATTTTCTTCCTTTTCCTTCTTCCTGCTAGCTTGAGTTTGGATAGTGTCAGCATTCTCTCCACACTTGTTGTCTTCCATATCTATCTCTAATTCTATATGTTCTTGATTCATCTCTTTTCCTCATCTCTTCTGACCGATTTGTCGAGAAGTCTTGGTGGGCCTGCTACTTAGAAGGCTCTCAAATATGTACCTTCTCCACTTGCCACTTGCCCTGGTGTAAGTCCTCACTACCTGGACAAGGGCCATAACCTTCCTGCCAATGTCCTCAGGATTTCAGTCTCTTTTCCACCTCCCATCTTGTATCCAGGCCAGACGGTAACTAGCTTAGGATTTGTGGCCATGTAGCCTCTGCCTCACCTACTTCACTGCCCTCGAAACATGAAAGCAGACCTGGGCAATAGGTAAGCAAACGAGCATCTCTGTGTTCCAATAGACCTTTAACTACGGACAATAAGATTTGAATTTTATATAATTTTCATGTGACAAGAATTTTATATTATAATCACAATATTGCTCTTCTTTTTGTTTTAAAAACCCTTTTAAAAGCATATAAACTATTCTTCAGCTTACAGGTTGCAGAGAAACAAGTAGTGGGCCAGATTTGACCTGGAGGCTCTAGATTTCTGTCTCTTGCTTTATATGAGGGGGGACCCCCAAAGTGGAATTTGTTTGTAAAAAAATTGCGTATTTATTCTTACACGTCTAAACTTCAGCCGCCTTCCAAGTGCTCTCCGTTTGATTCAATATACCTATCGAGATGTTTTGTCTGCTGCTTAAAACAGTGTTTGAACTCGTCAGTTTTAGTGCCTTTTAATGCTTCTGCCATTTTTTGTTTCACCTCTTCCACATCAGCAAAACGTTTCCCAGAGGACTTTTTTCATCTGGAGACACACAAAAAAAGGTTGCTCAGGGTGAGATCAGATGAATAGGGTGGGTGGGGCATGGGGGTCATGCAGTTTTTTGGTAAAAACTGCTGAACACTCAGTGCGGTGTGGGCAATTGTGCTTGTAAATCACCCATCATGAATTGGGCAAAAGAGCTGAATGAGGTTTAGAAGAAAATCCCTGAAGCCAGATGCAGCCTCTCACAACAATGCCAGATGGTACACTGATACAGATGGGTTCCTAGAACACTCACCTAGCGGGGAAAGCCTGTATACAAGTGGCCCGCCCTCCGGTGGATAATTCCAGGGTTTTTCTGGGTCCCCTTTCTACTGTCCTGAATGATCTTTCCAACAACTGCAGAGAGAACCAAGTTCAAATCACTCATCACCAGCCACTTCACTTCATACGTATCTCTACCTAGATTCTTATTCTCACTTTCAACCTTTTCCCCAGACCCCCATGCTGCCTATATTTTTGTTATACCGCATTGTCACTTGTGGTTCTTAAAATACTTCAAGGACTTTTATGCCATTCCACATGTTTTTCTGCCAAAAAAAACCTCTTCTCCTTTATAATTTGTCTAATTAGACAAATTCCACAAGACACACATCGTGTTGTACCTTTATTATTGTTTTCACTGAATCCACAACTCAGCAAATTTACTTCTCTTTTATTTGTATCCCCATGGTACTTCATACATGTATTTTTTTCCATAAAGATTATCACATTGTTAAAGTTTCTATTTAAAAAATTACTGTGCTTTATTCTTCTTGGCCATGAGCTTCTTAGCACGTAGAAAGTGTTCCATAAATCTTTGCTGAACAAATAGATGACTTATATTATTCATTATTTTTAGGTCAACCTTACTATCATGATTTTATTTCTCATGTTATGCAGGAAGAAAACAATGATTCACATAATCACAAAATATGCCAATAACCAAACCCCAACAAACTAAAAAATTGTTCTGTCATCTAATTCAGTAAACTTTATCATAGTTCATTTTCCTTTCTGAGGGTTTACTCTTATTCTTGCCTCACCTTTCTTGGAAAAATTCCTCTAGTTCAATGTACCTGCGAAATATCAACCTTATACAGAAAACCAAGACCTCTCCGAAGTCGTGATTTGAGGGCTCCTGGGGTAGCCCCAGATTTTCTGTTACTTGCTGGTTGGTGCCTCACATTTCATACTGGCACATTCATTGTTTTAACTAGATTGGTTTTTTTATTTTTTAAGAATTGGTCCTAGTAAAAGGAAGTTATATCTGAGAGAAGGGACACATTCATCTTCTATGAATCATGCACACTTTAGTGTGAATTAAAGAGAAAAAATCCCACTGGAGAGTTTTGAATACATGGAAATTCTAACTCCTTCCAGGGTTGGATAAAGGCCATTTTCTTGAAGACAATCATACTATTATATTGTGTCAAGAGCATCTCCACAGAGGAATAAATGATAATGATATTCGATCTCTTCAATATAAAGTGTCCCGGAACATTAGTCTTGGAGTAAATTTGAATATAATTTTCTTCATAGATGTTGCAACTGTCATGTAAGGTGAACTCTATAATTATTAATAGAGCTCTTTATTAAAAGAGTTCCTCTATCAATTTCTCTAGTCATTTTCAAAATGATCATTACTTATTTTGACAACTGCTACATTCAGTGTTAGTCTCTTTTTATCATCTATATTCCTGGCATGTTTGACCTGAAATGATGGACAGAAATGTATCTGCTTTCACAAGTAAAGGTTTGAGGTAACAAAGTAGGAAAGCCTTTGGTTTTTCATTGGTACTTTATAGTTTTATAGCTGATATTTCTAGGCTACTAGATTCAGTAATTTGTTCTAAATTATTTCGGGTATGAACACATGATAACTTAATATTTTAGTTATTCTTTAAAGCATATATATATGCATGCATATATATACATATACATATACATACATATATATATATACATATACACATTCCCTCACCCGAGGATGTATTCATTGATTTTAGAGAGAGAGGAAAGGAGAAAAAGAGAGAGAGAAAGAGAGAGCGTGAGAGAGATAGAGACATCAATGTGAGAAAGAAATGTAAATCAGTTGCCTCTACTATGCACCTTGACCAGGAATTGAACTTGCGACCCAGGTATATGCCCTGACTGGGAATTGAGCCTGCAGCCTTTTGCTGTAGGATACAACGCTTCAACCAACTGAGCCACCCAGCCAGGGCAAAGATGATATAGTTTTTGAAAACCTTTTTCATGTCTTTACTAGTAATAAGAGTTCTTGGAAATTCTTTTCATGTTCCATATTCCTTGATCTTTCAAGACGCAATTCCTGTTTGGTTACGCAGTGTCAGAACTCAGGCTGCCTGGGTTACTTCCTAGCTGCGTGATTGTGGTCAGGTTTCCTAACCATCCTCTACCTCACTTTATTTGTCCATAAAATAGGATGAATGCTAGTATGTGGCGGTGTCGTGGCAAGGACTGCATTAATTAATATATTTAAACTACTTATAATAGTGCTTGGTAATAGGGAAAGCTCAATAAATATTATTCTTATTGAGTTCTTCTTGCTATCTTTTTCTTAATAAGCTCTTTGAGTGAGTTATTATGTATAACGTCCCACCGGTTATCCAAAGAATAAAAAAATACATAAAGACATTTATTTGATATTATAGGGGAAAAAAAGGCTCACATTTGTTTTGTTGCAATTCTAAAAATTTCAACTTGTATTTTTCTTGGTCATCAGATTGTAGATTTCTAGGCTATTACTTCTGCTTTGGCTTTTCTGTTTGTTTTAGTTGATGCTTCTCTTGTGCTTCCAAATCTATTTAAATTTATGTGAATATATTATTGACTACCAATAGATTTATACTTTCTTATTTGCATGTATTCCATAAATGTAACTCATCTTGAATCAGTGAGTTTTAGATATGAGAAAGAACACTATGAAAATGTGCTGGCTGAGACAAACTGAGGCTAACTTCAAAAGAAACAAATGAAATTGGAATAATTTAGTCAGATCAGTTACTTATGACATGAAGGAGAAGAAAAGAGTTTACAGAATTCTGAGGAAGATTTCAGACATTATTTCTTGGAATATTGTTTTTTAGTACCATCTATTTTTCTCCCTTCTTTCTGCATTTCTGATGACAAGAATGTTAGATATTTTCTCATAGTCTCACAGGTCTCTGAAGATTTAAGTTTTTTTCTTGGTGTATTTTCTCTCTGTTCTGTTGTTCAGATTGAATAATTTCTCTTGTCCTTGTTAGCTAATTCTTTCTTCTTTCCTCTCCATTCTACTTTTGAGGCCATCCAATGAATTTTTAAAATTTCAGTTATGTTTTTGAGTTCTCAAAATTTCCATTTGATTTTTCCTTTTATCCTCTATTTCTGTGCTGAGAGTATTTCTTCACTTGTTTCAAGTGTGTTTGTAATTGGTCTTTCAAGCATATTTGTGACAGTTGCTTTTAATTTTTTTTGTCAGATAATTCTAACATCTCCTTCACCTTGGTGTTGACATTTTTTAATTGTCCCGTGTTCATTTACGTTGCGATTTTCCCGGTTCGTGGTGTGACAGCCATACTTGGAATGAAATGCACACATTTGGGGTATTAATTTGTGGAACTCTGGGTCTTGTTTAAATTTTCTGCTTTACTGGCTTCCTTTGACACCATTCCAGCAGGGGTGGGTGTCACAGCCTCATTCTTGTTAAGCAGGGGTGGATGGCCACACTCACCGCTTGACCTCCATTGGCAGGAGCCGTGTGGGCTGAGATGGGAGTCGGGCCGTTTCCTTAGGGTGGGCAGGCCTGGGAGGTCTTGCTCCTTACTAGGCCTGAGGGGGTGGCTATCACCCTGGCTGGGAGGGGCCGAGGGTGCTTGTTATGGCGTGGCAGTGGGCGGCAGGGTGGCGGGGGAGTTGGAGAGGGTCCGCCCTCATCAGCGATGGATAGCGGTGAAAGTCTTGCCCCTCTGCGAGGCTTCCCTGACACCACCCCAGCAATGAGGAGGATGGTCTCCTGTCACTCAGTATTGCTGGGGCCTGGTTGGAAGTGGGCGTGAGGTGATGTCTCAAGATTTTGTTTCTTGCCAGGCTACCCCTGTCTTGGATTTTGGCTTGAGAGAGCGGGCTTTTGGTGGGTGCTTGAAATGTCTAAGCTCATTGATGTTTCTGGGTTGCTGTTTTCTCCAGTTCCACATCTGGGATATATGAGACAAAAACAAACGAAACGAAACAAAACAAAACAAAAAACCAGGGATCTCACCACTGTATCGTTTCTTGGGACTCACAGCCCCTGACTGGTCTGACTTCTTCTTCCCACCTTTCAGAGTCTTTTTATGTTTGTTATGTATGTAATAATTCCAGAATTTTCCATTGTACTTACTGGGAGGAATAGGGGAAAGTACTTCTGCTCTATCTTTTCAAAAGTGGAGGTCAGACAATCAGAATTCTAGTTGATGTGAAACTGCTACTGAATGTCTGGAGCTTGTGCACATTTCCAAAAAAAGCAAGCCAAATTCCTTACATGATTTTAGTAAAAATTCTTTCTATTCCAACTTATGATATAGATCTATTATATTACAGGGACAGAAAAGAAAAGGGCTTCCAAATTTCTCATATAGCAAGATGACACTACTTTAAGAATAATTTTTATTATTTTATCACCACATCTTATAAAATATTTCTAGTGTTTTACATCCCAGCTAGATGGAAAAACGCATCTTTGGGATAGTCAAATGGGGTTGATTCAGTTACACAGTATTTTATGTGCCCACATTTTTTTCCCCCAAAAGAGAAAATAGCAATGTCCGATGAAAATAACAAGATAGACTTCAACTAGAAGCCTAACAATAAACCAAGACAAAATTCTCATAGGAAAGAATCAGCAAATCTAACACCATATAGAAATTACAATGAAGACACATGACATGTTTTTAGCATATTTCATGTCATAGTATTTTTAAGGTCAAATACATGCACAAATATTAAAGGTTGATCAAGTGACCACAAATTGCTAAAAACTCTATTATGTATTATACAATACTAGGTAAGCATCTGTCACACCTACTCCACTTGGCCCTTAGGTCGTCCTTTCAATGTATCTGTGGCACAGTAGGGTTTGGGAAGCTGTCTGTAGTTATGGAACAATTTTTTGAGTTCTAGTGCCAAATGATCTGTGTAGGAGCCAAGCTCCCATTTGGATGAAGTGCCAATACATCATTGTATAAAACTAAGGCAGATTGTTTTATGTGTTGGGTCTTGAGGAGTCGTGTTAGGGTACCTTTGGGAGGTTTTGATTATATGAGCAGTTACACCAAGTGCCCATGGCCACAGCTGTCTTGGGCATTCCGGTAAAAATGATAGAAATTTATCTTGTGGTTAAAATTCAGTGGATCAAACTGAATTGCTGTTTATGAGTCTCTGAATGTAAAATAATAAAATAAAAAAGAAGAAGAGAAAACCTTCCTAGGAACATTCCCTGACAGCTCGGTCAACAAGTGTACAAATTTTTTTAACTAGTCTCTTACCAATTGTATAGACATGGTCCATGAGTTTTGGTGGACATGTTTCCATGTCTTCTTTTAAAAGCAAAATAAAGCGAGTCCCTTCTGGCAACTGCTAACCTCCACCAAGAGGCTATTAAAGTGCTATCAACTGCAGATGCTTTTTTAATGTGTGCTAACCGAAACCTCAAAGAGTAGCGAGCACTCATTTTATGAGGCTTTCTTTGGTGTCATATGTCCCCCAAAGGTACAGTTTATGTCATGAACGAAAGCCTTTGGCTGCCGTTGATTCATTGCCAATCTATACCATGAAAGAAAAAAAATGCCACTGGAAAATGCATTGGGAAAACCAGCTGAGAATGATACAGTCGTGTTCACCGTTTCTCTTTTTGTTACTATTCAGTAACTGACGATGTTGTTCAGGCCGAGGAAGAGTAGACGGGTCACGCGGATGGACTAGAACATATTTGGATGTCTCATCTGTCTCATTGAGATTGTCAAATGGGGTTGATTCAGTTACACTGTATTTTACGTGCCCACATTTTTTTCCCCAAAAGAGAAAATAGCAATGTGTGATGAAAATAACAAGACAGACTTCAACTAGAAGCCTAACAATAAACCAAGACAAAATTCTCATAGGAATGAATCAGCAAATCTAACACCATATAGAAATTACAATGAAGACACATGACATGTTTTTAGCATATTTCATGTCATAGTATTTTTAAGGTCAAATACATGCACAAATATTAAAGGTTGATCAAGCGACCACAAATTGCTAAATGTCTCATTCTATCATTGGCAGGTTATCTCTGTTCAAAATTATATGGTTTCATAAAGTGGGTTGCTTTTAAATCTTTAATTTTTTTATTTTTAAAATTGAGATATAATTGACATGTAACATTGTATTAGTTTTAGGTGTACAGCATAATGATTCTCTATCTGTATATATTGCAAACTGATGACCACAATAAGTTTAGTCAACACCCATCACCAGACAATAATTGCATTTTTTTTCTTGTGATGAGAACTTTTAAGATTTACAATGCAGAATGGTTTAGGACTTTCTGGTTTCTAATCATTTTTATTATTAATATGCGTTAAAAAAAACACCTTGCATGGTAACAAATCTTCAGGTTTCAAAGGTAGACTAAGTCACTTGAAACAAAGTCTTTGGAATTAAATGTAGGTAACATTTGAAAATATATTGTAGTTTAAATACTAGGTGCTGAAATGCTACCATAAAGTGGAAGCTAGCCACTAAATCAGTTTCCTACTTTTGTGTTGTTTATGTAAAACTTACTCAATTTTCTACGTGATGAAACTGATCAATTCACTGACTTTTTATGCTGACTTAAGCATCCACCCTTCCACTGAAGGTGTGTATAGGGCACCCAGCGGAACGCCTGCCCTCGCTTGTGGTTTGGAAACAAACTTACCACTCTTGGCCTTGGGCCGTCGGAGTTTCTGATGCGGACGGGCAGCCTCCGCACGCACTGCACCGGGGCGCTGCTCACTGCCTGCCCCGGGAATGCACTCTTTTATGTTTTACTTTTTACCTCTAGCACTCAAAAACTCAAGTCTCATACTTTATGGGAAACATTTTAGAGTTCGTTACCTTTGAGACTATGTCTCAAGTCATCATTTTAGAGAGAACACTGTGTACCTGAAGTACCAAATCTCTGGCCTTTTGAAGTTTTCCCTTTGTCTTCTGTGTAACATAGGATCATGTACCTCCTAACTTCGGCCCCGTCTCTCTCCCTCTTTTTTTGGCTAAGCACTCTGGTCCCCGATATTATTTAATTTTTTGTAATCTTTCCCCACCATAATTCTAAATACACTACTTCTGTATTTTACAAGTTTTTCCCCTGTAAATAATTGTGAATTTTGTATCACTGTGCAACAAAGAACTTGATCATATGCTGTTTCAAATGTTACAATAATTTTCACTTCTCTTCATTCAAATAAAATAATTTGATGATCACTTACCCAATGCCAGAATAGAAATGAGAATTTTAAGGAGATAAACAAGAGTTAATATCTCTGTGCTCACGATCCAGCTGGATGGCGGAGAAGCCACATGAATAACTTTAACATGATTTAAAGAGAGCAGCAGAGGAAAACTACATAGAGTGTATCAGGAGGTCAAAAGAGAAAAACGATTCTCCCTGGCCGCTGGGACGGGCGGAAGTGTTCCAGAGACAGTCCATTTAAACCGACTCCCCCAACGGTGGCCAAATAGGGAGGAAAGGACATCTTAAGACAAATGAGTACTAGGTACAAAATCAGAGAAGACTGAAAGTAAATCGTTTTTAGTACAATGGAAAATCATATCATAATGGGAGTAAACCATGGGTGTGTGTGTGTGTGTGTGTTGTGTTGTGGTATTGGCAGAAAACCCATGACCGTGAACTTTAGAATGATAGGAAATGTGGAGAACAGACACTGATGGTCTTTTCTCTTCCCGTTGAGAAATACAGCATTAAATCAAATTAAATGGAATCAGGTATATAGGGTTTACGCCATAATAAAGCAGGAACCGTCATACCCAAGAAATCCCCAATCTGCTGCCCCTGGGTGTTACTCCCTCTCTCTCTCCCAGGGTTAACCAAAATGCTCAATATTGTGTTAATCTCCCAAGTGCATATCCCTAAACTTCTGCATAGCTTTTGCCTGGTTTTGAAGTTCTGTAAGTGGAATTATGCTGTGTGTGTAGTCTTTCGTGGTGTGCTTTAATTGACAAGTATTTTGTTTGTGAAAGTGCCTTTTAAGGATATACTATAAGGAGCAGAATTCTCTTGTAAGGATGTATTATAACTTTCACAGTTTCTTTGATTTTTTTTAATTTTACAGTCGATGGGCATTGTGTGATTTCAATTTTGTGTGCATGTGCTTCTGAGCATGCTCTTCTTATGTAAAGAAGTTAGAGTTCTGCTCAGTAAATTGAACACCAGCCTGCGAACTGAAAGGTCACTGGTTCAATTCCCAGTTGGGGCACAGGCCTGGGTTGTGGTCCTGATCTCCAGGTAGGGGCATGCAAGAGGCAACCACACATCGATGTTTCTCTCTCTCTTTCTCCCTCCCTTCCCCTCTCTCTAAAAATAAATAAATAAAACCATTTTTTTTAAAAAAAAAAACAAAAGAGAATTTAGGGTATGTAATGGTGTGGCTGGATTGAAGTAGGTCATACCCATGTTCAGTTTTGCTGAGAAACTTTTTTTTCCTAAGTGGTTAAGTCAATTTATGCTACCACCAGCAGTGGTGAGGATTTATGTTGTTTCGTAGGCAAATGGCACTTGGCACTAATTAACCTAAAATTTTTGCTAAGATGTGAAGTGGGAAGGGGATCTCTGTGGTTTTGTGTTCCCCTGATTACCAGCACAGTCGAGCACCTCTTCATGTGGTATTGGTCACCGGTAGTCTCCTCTGAAATTTTTAGCCAATTCTTTTTCTCATTTCCTGTCAACTTGTTTTTTTTCTTGTGGATAGACAGTTCTTCCTGATTTCTGAATATTAATCTTTTGCCCATTTTATGTGTCACAAAAATTTTCTCACTGGTTGTAGTTTATTTTTGCACCCTCTGTATGGTGATCTTTTGTTTATTTTTTGCTTATTTGATTGCTTTGCTTTGTGATAAGTGACGCATGTTGGCTCCATATTTCAGTGTCCTTTTTACAATGTAGAATTTATTCTGATGGTAACATGGAGTTATTAGGGGCAAATTAATTCAGAGTTGGGAGACCAGTTAAAAGCTCATTTTTGTTTTACAAAAACTGGCAGGCGAACAGTCGCAGGAGGGGCTAATCTCTCCTTTTGACAGGAGGAGGCAAGCCGGGCTGTTCTGGAGGAGGTGGGATTGAGAGCCATGGACGCGTGGGAATGAGGGTGAGCACAGAGTGCCGTGGGTTGTGTGAGACTTAATACATGAATCTAAAAATGCTCAATTCGTAGGAAGTAGCTAAAGCTGTGGGGCATCACCTAGGAGGTGTTCAGGGTCTTGGAAGGTCTAATTTCCACAAGAATCTAGACAATGTCTGTCTTACTCTACTTTGTCACCAGAATCCAGCAAAAGACAGGATGCATCGTAGGTGGTTAATAAATATAGTGAACTAACAGATCCCATGAACTATTACTTAAGAGCATGAGAAAGAGAGAAGAAGTGGCAGAGGAGCAAACTAATAACTCAGGAGAATAAACAGGAAATGATGTGGAGATGGGAAGGGAGAAAAGCTTCAAGAGCATCAAGTGACACAGTGAGAAGGTGGTGTCAGCTGACCAGCGGGAACAGACGTTGGGTTTCAGTGAACGGAGGAGTGACAGGAATGAAGAAGTCAACATAGTAAGGGCCGTTTATGTGACGTGGGGCTACGAGAGAGAATATTTTGGAATCAAGTTCCCCCTGATAAGAGCATATTAGTGTATGAGTTCCATTCTACCTGGGTCAGTACTCATAAAAAAAAGAATAAATTGCTAAATATATTGCCCCAAACCATGGATTAGAAAGTGGATGGAAAATATGAATAAAATATTAATAAAAAAGTAGGAAATCAAGCAATCAAAATCTAGGAGCAAACTGGGAGTTGGCCTGGGAAGGGCCTCCATGTAACAGAACCCGGAGACAGCTATTTGTATGTGTAGAGAGGAAAGTTTTAGTGAAGAGCTTGCTAGAAGATGCACGTTGTTTTAAGGGGTCATCGCAAAACTGTTGAAAACATGATTGCAGGACTTTCATGAGCCCTGGCCTCTGTTTGCTTAAGGTAGATGGCTCAGGGGATGGCTGTTTCAAAGTCAGAAGACATTTAAGCGTGCTGGCTTCCCAAGGTCAGTGATTTTGAGAAGGATTGAAACTCACCATTTACAATGGCCTAAAAATTTTCTTCCAGTTGCATGCTCTGAGTTTCACTGAGTTGGAAGGATGGGTTAGCAGGTCTCAGGGAGAGTTCTAAGTTTCAGAAAATTTAATGAGTTGCTCTGGGCTCTGAGCTGGGAAAGTCACCCACAGGTCAGTAGAGATTTGCTCTGCCACTTACTTACAAAAAACTCAGCAGATAACTATGCCCCAGCATCACCCTTTGTTATTAGTCTAAACAGGTGAGCTAGGGCTAACTCTTATAGTTTGTGGTATAAATGATATTTTTTAAAATAAGGAGACTGCAGAAAATTTTCTGCAATTATTTCCTGAACAAGTTTCCTCTCTTCTATTTTCTTTACTGTTAAGTGCTGCCTCATTATCTTTCCAGTCTTTGTTGTTTAGCTTTTCATGGTCCTTTTCCAACCTCAAGTTAGAGAAACAAGATACACAATTGTTCAAATATTGCACAGAAAATGTATCTTGGATCTTGTCAGTCATTTGGCAATATCTGGCATGGATACCTGCTCTTTTTAGATGCCGCACTGGGCTCTTGTTTCTCTTGGAACTTCAGAATAGGCCCTTATCTGAAAATAGGCTTGTTGCAAATGTAACTACTGAATATGAGACCATAATTAGAGTAAGAAGGAGCCTCAATCCAATATGAGTGGTGTCCTTATAAGGGGGAGAAGAAGAGACACAGAGAAAACATAGAACCATGTGATGATGGGGGCAGAAACAGGCATATTGTCTCCAAATGAAGGAATACCAAGGATTGACAGTACACTGGGAGTTAGGGGACAGGCACAGAACAGATTTTTTCCTAGAGCCTTCAGGGTGGGCATAACCCTACTGGCACCTTGGTTTCAGAGAACAGCCTTGGGGAAAAAAATATAGGTGCCCTTAGTTTCTTGAAACAATTCAGGGCTAAAAGCCCCTTGGTCTATCGTAGACTTCTCAAATGCCCATCTAGACATTGGAGGGACAGGTGAAAACAGAGCTGGGAAAAGTGGTGTCAAGGTCAAGGGAACTCAGTCACAGCCAGTTCAAATTAACATGGTAGTTTTAGAGCACTGCCAGACAGTTAGAAAGTTAAATACATCAGGGTCTTCGACAGGGGCTTCAAGGATGTGTTGACTGTGGGAGATGAACTTCAGAAAGCTTACCTGATCTGACGCTGTGTAGTCATTTGTACCTTGCTCTATGGTTATTTCGATTTGCAGGCTCAGCCTAGGTAAATTGTCAAGGATGAGGAATTAATGTGAACTGAGATCGAGCTTGGCTGACCAATTGTATCTGGTACAAGAGCTGATTGGAATACTGTATTAGTTTTCTAGGGTTGCCAAACAAAATACCACAGACTGGGTGGCTTAACCCACAGAAACATGTTTTCTCACAAATACAGGAAGATAATCAAAGAGGCTAGAGGTTAGAAGTCAATGTGTCGGCAGGGTGGGTTTCCTCTGAGGTCTCTCTGCTTGCTGACTCTTCCCAAGGTCTTTCCTCTGTGAACGCATGCCTCATCTCCCTCACTGTCTAAATTTCCTCTACTTACTAGGACGCCATTCAGATTGGATCTGGGCCCAGACTAAAGGTCTCATCTTAATGTAATCACCTCTTCAAAGGTCTTATCTCCATATACAGTTATCTCCGGAGGTACTTGGGGCTAGAGCTTCAATATCTGAATTTGGGGGAGAAGACCACAGTTCAGACCATACAGACATCTAGAAAGGGTAAATGTTCAAGATAATTGAGAAGTATTTCTGTGTCCTATGATTGAAAAAAAGTGAAAATTTTAAGGGGAATAACATCAAAGAAGAATGAAAAATATTGGTACTTACTGAGGACCTTGCAGGATATTTGGTCCTGTTTGAAACACCTGTGGAGTCATTTAGTCCATGATTAATTACAGAATACAAACCCTAAACCTTGTTTAAATTATATGGAAAAAACTGTGTGGATGTTATTTTTCTTGTAATTCATAAGGACTCTTGGATGTCACATTGATTCATGTTCTTCTATCATGATGTTCAGCGGGGTTATTCTGAAATTGATGAGCCATTGCTCTCGAGTACAGTTGACCTTTGAACAACATGAATTTGAACTGTGTGGGTCCACTTATACACAGACTTTCCCCCATAAATATACAGTGGGCCCTCTGAATCCCTGGGTTAGGCACCTACAGTTGGGAATTGCAGGTGTGGAGGGCCGACTGTATGCATTGTTCTATACCATTTTATACAGTATAAGGGACTTGAGCATCCATGGAATTTGATGTCTGTGGGAGGTCCTCAAACCAGTCATCTGTAGATACTGAGGGACAGCTGTGGTTAAGTTTTTGGAGAGTCAAAAGTTATCCATGAATTATCAATTATGAGGGGTTGGTGACCCTAACTCCTGCTTTGTTCAAGGGTTAACTATATATATATATATATATCAATGAACCTGATTATTGGCTTGATATTTTTTCTATTTCTGAAAAGCTACATTGATACGGGTTTGATTTTTTAGGTATAGTTGTGAGGTTGGTACCGAGAACCTGGGTGATCACTTGTTTGTGACTCTGCTGTTTGTCTTTCCACACAAGGACCTTTTGATACTGATCAAATGTCTGCTAATCACTGAGGATGTCAATCGAGCACATTTCATGATTAAAAGAGTGTTCCTGAGTTGATATTCAGAATGGAAAAAAATCTATCATTGTATCATCCAACGATAGCTAGCTTTGTCATACATTTTCTTATCATTGAAACAGCAGAACAGTAATTGCAGATTTGAAATGACATCAGAGTCACTGACATTTACGTTGGGAAAATTTAGTTTCTTTATGACATTTCCAAGCTTTACTCTTTTCTCTGATTTCTTATCAGAATTGCTTTGTTCATCTGTACAAATGCTCGGTGAGAGCCATGCAGAGATGTTCTGTTTCTCTTCCCCATCTGGAATATAATAGCAGTGCAGTATCTGCCCATAAAGAGCAAACACTAATAAAACTTTCGAGGAGCAGAATAATTTAGATAAAATGCTAGCCTGAGGGTTGTGAAACATGGATTCTCCTGTTTTCTTTCATTAAATGCATGTTGTGAAACTTATCCTAGACACTTTTTTCCCCATTGCCGAGACACTGAAACCATCTTCTAAATAAGATTTTAGCATGATGGGAAATATAGGGCTTATTGTTAATCCAGATTATGCCATAATAGAAGACATGTCATGTGGGGGCTTCGGCAGCCTCAAGGCAGAGATGATGGGGGGGAGCAGCAGCAGAACCTCAGCTAGTGACAGGGACCTGAAAGATACAGGTCAGGAAGTCGTCTTTTTCCAGGAAAGTAACAGAACCTCATATTTATGGACTGTACCAGGTATTGTTTTAAGCACTTTAAAAGTATGAACCTTGTAAGGTAGATTCCTCTTGTTTCTGCCAATAGAAGAGGAAATGGAATCCCAGAAGAGTTAAGTAAGTGGCCCAGTTACATGCGTAGTAAATGATACAGCTGGGATCTGAACACAGGCAGTCTAAGTCTATACTCTCAACCACCATTCTATCCTGCCTGTCATAAAAGCAAGACTAAAAATCTCACGTTATGACTTTAAGTAGATTCAGGGAGCATCAAGTCCAAAAACAAGGAAAGAAGAACCAAGAGGCCTCCAATTTAGAATGGTACGCTGAATGTGGAAGCTGGGTGGTCTTACATAATGTGTTACCGACCTCCTCAAAAAATCGAGTCAATGGGTGCAGGAAACTCACCATGGGAAAGAGGCTTGTTGAAAAACAAGTCAGAGTTCTCATGGCTTCTCACCAATGATAGGACATGTGCTTGGTTTGTGGACGGGCTGACAGCTGACTATGGTGGAAATGGGGGTGTCTGAATGGAGCAGGAGTGGGAAGGGACGTGAGGAGGGAATTCCAATCCCTGATGAGAGTCTAGCTTTCAAGGTCTTTCAAGGCCTGACCAGAGTCCTTGGGGCCAACCGGCCTCCTGAAGAACAAACGAGATGGCCCAGGTGAGAAGAATGCGTCCGCTCCCCTGAGGAGCATCATCTCCGGACCACGCCGCTGAGCTTGGCTTCAGGCAGGTGGAGTCCTGGCAGACTCTAATTCCCATTTAAGGCAGTTGATAGATTGCCTCATCAGTAGCTGACTCGGGGCTATGGGAACCATTCTAGATAATGAAATCCCACATCCAGCGTCTCTTGGCTCCTTTTTTCCTCGCTTTAACTATGACACGCTCTGGTCAAACAATGTTCTTCCTGTTCTCGCCACTACTCTGGCCTGGACTTCCATTCATTGTCCACATCTCAGTCCGCAAGTCATGCTGTCAGCGTGAATTTAGAGCAAGAGCGTACCCCAGTCACTCAAGCAACTTACGATGCAAATGACACTGACGGTGCCCAGGACAGCCCACGCATGCCACAAGAGCAAAACAGCGAGCGATCCAGCAACTTCCATCTTTATAGGAGCCCTTTGAGCAGTTTATAGTTCATTAGCTCAGTCTGACAGGATGTGCTCTGTAGTCTGGTAATAAATATGGAGATCTTCTTACGGGGCTTAAATTCTGATCCATTCTGGCGATTCCTTTTTAATTGGCAACTTAACAAGGTGAGGAAAAAAGTGTAGAATCACAGCTCCCAACGTTAAAAGCACCTGCAATTTTCAAATGAAAGCCTGTTTACTTTTATTTGTTTAATCACATAAAAGTGGCTTCTAATTCTCACTGGATTATTTCTTATAGGAACTATTTTCCCCTCAAAGATGGAATTAAATCTCCTTTTGGATTTTGCAGTTCTTTTTTGCTGTAGTAAATGAAGTTTCGTATTTCTGTTTACTTTTCCGGTAATAAAACCACTTGCGGGTGCTGTGCTTTGCTCTGGTTAGGGTCCGGCTCCTTGGTGGACGGCAGAAATGCCCTTTGGGGCTTCCTTTCATTTTACAGTGACTTCCGCACTGTAAGCTCGGTGAGGCTCTCGTTTGTTTTCGGTTTGAGGTACAAGACTTTTGTCCTGATTGCATAAGAAGAACACCTTAATAATAAATGCACCTTAATCTTTTCCTACAAAAACTGAAGTAAATCAGCAAATAGTTTTGAAGTGAATAGTATTTGCAAGGGACTTTGTCATGTACTTCAAGACTTAAAGAAAGAGAGGGGCTTTTTATATTTTTCCTCCTTCTGTGCCTTAGAATACACCATGTATAATGTAAAATCTATTAGATGTGCTATAAATGTTGGCCGATTAATATCTAATGGAAATGCTTGAAGAAAGGAATATTTTGGTTATTCATACTGAGAAAACCCAGGAAAGGATGCTGATTTACCTGCTATTTCAAAATGCTTTGTTATTGTATTTATTTGTGTTTTTTTCCTACAATAAATCTGAGTTAAGTTGGTGTTTATATTTCTACTTAAAAACAAAGAAAAGGAAGAAAATGGGACTTGTCCAGTTAAGTGGTGTAATCCCAGAGCAAGTATGAAATAAACACCCTGTTTTAAGTTTTTTGGATGGCCTAAAGATTCTTACCCATTTGATGCTTTGTTCTCAGTAATGTCAGATTGCTTCTACCTTAGTCAACTGACCCCCTTGGCATTTAACCTTCTTTGCTTATTGCACCTTATTGCCATCAATGAACACTCTCCAAACCAAAGAGACAAAGTGGTACCAAACGCTGCTTATTTCAGTATCCGCAAAGCTTTCCCGCTTTGCTTCTTTCTGTCTCACCTACTTGAGTTCTTTATTCCCACTCCCCGAATTATATGGCATTCAATTTTATTTTATTTTATTTTTCCAGACATGCACTTTCTAAAGTGGAATGTTTGGGGGTTGACATTGGTTAATAAAATTGTGTAGATTTCAAGTATACGCTTCTATAATCCATCATCTGTATGTTATATTGTTTTTGTTCAACGCAATCATTCAGGCACTCTCGTTTCCTCCTCAAATTATTTTTGCTCCCTGTATAGTAGACTCCAGAAGTTTCTAATTGCACCACATTAGACAATGTTTTTAAGGTAGAATCTGTAGATACTGTTAATTTTCTGTCACACTAACTTGGCAGTAACTCTTGAGATTGCTTCTCAGGTCTCCAGAATAATTTTAAAAAGTAACATCACACATTTACCATTATAAATATCAAATTAAGTTGTGGCCAGGAACGACTCTGAGATGAAATAATAATTTGAAGTTACGATATCTAATTCTTCTTGCTTTGTTTTGTTGTTGTGGTTGAAACTGTAATTTTTATAAGCCAATATTTATTATATATTTTTAAAGATGTTATTTGGGACTAAATTGCTTGTCTGGCACTTCCTCTCAATCAGTGAAAAATAATGCACTAAAAAAAAAAGAAGTCCAAGCACTAGAGGCTCAATGATTACTAAAGGAAACCATTTTTATCCATTTTAAATCCTCTCTGATTAGTGAGAATTGATTATTCACCATATCTATCTGTGAAAGAAATGCAATCTAAATCAACATCAATCTTTTGTTGTTGTTGTTGACTGGGTATTTTAATTAAAATTAATGTCATTGGTATTATCAGTATAATTTTACCAAAAATAATAAGCTATATGTGGTTATTAACATAAAACTCAAGAAAATATCGTATTATTGGCATGAATGAACTTAACTTATCTTTATCATTATAAACAATTAGACTAAAAGAATAAAATTTTGATTTATTAGTGTATTTGTAACTTTCTGAAAATAGCAAATTATTATCTTCTCTTCATTCTAGTATTGCCACGGAATATAATAGTAAATGAGCTCACATTAGATGTTATACATTGTAATACAGGAATTGATCAGGTAATGTTATTTTAAACATTTCCTACTTTATTTTAAATTGGAGCATATCTCAAATTATTTTTACAGTTTAAAGGCACCACTGAAGATAGTATTCTAGAGACAAACGTAAAATTTCCAATTATCAGTATTTCCACTTGGAGTTTTTAACACTTCATAGTTCTTAGAAATCTATTAAACTCTCTGACTCTTGACAGGAAAGTACATTTGACCCCAAGAATCAGCACACACACAAATTTGCATGTACTCTCAGCCCATGAGTCCTCAGGTTAGGAATGGCCGTCCTGCACAACATAGCGTTTGTCTCGGAAAGTTGCTAAACCAACACTGAGATCATAAAATGAACCATACCTTTAAAGAATATCCAAAATGGGATATAAGTTAAATCAGATCATTTATTCAAAACTAATTTGATACATCTTATTTCTTAAACCTGACTATTTTCTGTTGAGAGACAATTCTTTAAGTTTACTAGTTTTAACTAAATGTTTAAGCAATGGAAATAAGATATACTTTATTTTGATTAAAGAAATATATTTAATAATTCTGTCTGATGAGACTAGTTACTTATCATAATTCCTCACATCTTAATTGTGAGATAGGGGTTAATTCTGGGACTTTACATTTAAAAATGAGGCCAATGACAAATATGGATTTTGCTTCATAATTTTTACTGTATTATCGCTGTTCGCACAGATATTTCCGCAGAAATATGGACACAAAATTATTTATAGCATTATTGTAATGAAAACTTGAATGCTATTCATATGTCTAGGGTTAGTGTCTAGTGTCTGTAGATATTTTAGAGTCCTCACTAAGGTATTGAAATGTTCCTTTGTAGGCTTCAAATGTTTGTGATATAGAGTTCTTGTTCATTTTTGGATGGGTGGATACTTAATAATCACGACTAAGTCTTATCTGTCACTTGCTAAATCTTTGGGATTTGTAATACTAGAATCTAATTTATGGAGGATCAAAAACAAATTCACTGTTCGATAGCAGTGAAACGCTTTGGTTCAGACTATCAGCTACACAGCTCTTTGCTTTTCTGAGTATTAGATATGCCTGGTTCTGAAATCCTATACAATGAAAACTCAGAATCCAAACCCATAGTTAACCCAAGATGATCTTCTGGGGAGGAAAAGATCTATCTGTTCACTACAGCTAAATTATCAAAGGGCAAAGGAGAAGGTCATAGTGGAAAGCTGATTTGTTCTCTCCCTGCTAAAAATGTTCCTTCCACTTTCTCAACATGTGATATAATTACAGTATGGTAATGTCAGAGGGATTAATATGATAAGAACACTGTGAAATTCTATTTTTTTTAATAATCTATGTAAGCCTTAGAAACTGAATATTTTGTGGCTAACTTGACATGCTATATTGCAAAGTGATACAGCTACTAAGGAAGAGCTCTTGGCTTTTATTGGTCACGTTAATGATTTTTTTTATGTTTTTCTTTATTTTATACACAAGTGGAAGGTTTTAAGCTGGGCAGTGCCATGACAATTTATAATTTAGACTAGAAACCTGGAGGCATGTAGAAGAGGATGGGAGAGCCGATTTTAATAAAACTCACAAAGAGGCTGTTGCATTGATATAGTCAAGACATCTATTAGACATTAAAAATAAAGTAAACACTCCTTAGGGTTTCCAAACTAAAAGACTAAATAATTTATAAGGGCAGGGAAGTGCCCTGGCCCCACACTTTGCAAAATCAACATTCGAAGCAAGGCAAGAATGGAGCAGAATTTTCAAAACTCTTAAGGAAGGAAAGTGTTAACAAAGGATTTTATATCAAATAAACTTTATGTCTTCTTTCTTCTAGGGAATTGCATTGCATTCTTAGTTCCCGAATCCTACCACGTTCTCAAAACGGTGTTAGATAACTGCATATTTTCCTTTACTTTCATTTGTTTCAAACTACTTATGTTCATTGGTTGGTAGGCTGATGTAGTCGGAGATCACATGACAGAGAACAGTAAATTCTGGCCTTATGTGCTGTTACATAAGATTTAATGTACGCATTTAATGATTAGATATTTTGATAGGATTATAATCCTGTAAAATCAGAACTATTTGTAAAAATTTTCAATTTTGTAAACTTTAACCCTATGAAAACTGAAAAAAGTATATATTAACTAAAATATAAAATACGCAAATAGTTTTTGAAAAAAATATCCTTGAGTCTTATGAGAAAAGAGGCATTAAGGCAATTTTAAATATTCGCAAAATCTTTGTCTCTGTAAAATGCCCGTTATTATTCACTCAGTTACAGTCAAACATTCTCAGTAATTTCTGAAAACCCCTGTAGTACTATGCTGCTTACAAAGAGAACAAATCTCAGTTTATAATAAATCTTTGATAGCTGCTTTCTTTGATATAATGGTCAGGAGAATAATAATATAATACAGTTTCTCATGGAGCCTGTCTTTACAGTCTGAGCATTTTCCCAATTATCATTCTAACCAAACTGACACAGTTCACCAGGCTGGTGTGACTGACAAACTTAGAAGTACTGCTGATTCTCGGCAGCCTCTGGTTTAGAAAGAATAAAGCAAACAGTTTCATAGAACTTGCACCTCTAAGCACTTTACAAAGGTGAACTCATTCAGTGCTTAGCACAGCCCCTCTGTATTAGGCACTATTGTTTTACGTATGAGAAAGCCGAAGCGAAAGGTAAGATAGCTACTAAATAGTAGAGCTAGGATTTGAACACAGGCATTCTGGCTGCAAATTCTGTGCTCTTCAAATCAAATACATCAAAAAGTAGATTCACAATTATCTTGTGTTACTTTTTGTGAGTCTGGAGGTGGGGCCTTTGGGAAGTGATTAGATCAGGAGGGTGGAGGCCTCCTGAATTCAGGAGAGGAGGAGAGGTCCCCTCCCTTCTGCTCTGGGAGGATAACAAGAAGACAGCCAGGGAGTGGATTCTCGTCAGACACCAAATCTACTGGTGCTTTGACCTTGGACTTCCCAGCTTCTCGAGCTGTGAGAAATAAATTTCTGTTGTTTATGAGCCACCCAGTGGGTTTTGTTACAGCAGCCTGGATGGACTGAGACAAATGCCTTATAAAAATCCCATGATTTTTTCTTACACATAGGATATAATAAACAATATCGGTAAAATGTAAGATAAAATTCCAGTACTCATACTTGGTAACTTGAAAATTTACAGGTGACAAAACACAAATCACGGTTCTGTGATGAAAATATTCAGCAATGGGAGCCTGAAAGTGAACTGAAATTTATAGTCCTTTTATTGATACTTTACATTAGCAGAAGACTTTTAGAAAAGACAATAGCAGACTATTGGTTATAATAACAAACAAAATTTATTAATGTGAAAACAAAAATCTGTAGAATTAGTGGGTAACATTTACCCTGAAGAGAAAACAATCAACATTGGGCATATTGTGAGCTATGGGGTGGGCAGAATGAGAAAATAAATTAAAATTAAAATTAAAGGACAGCACAAGGGAGCTTTAAGGGTTATAAGTCAGAATTTTGATCAATAGAAATTGCTCTTGAGAACACATCTGTTGCTCTAAAAAGTAATTATATGCTCCTGCTTTATCTTGTCTTACCAAGTACCTTGGAGGATGAAGCCTAAATAAACTATTGTGATTGGGTTTTTATAAAGAATGCTGAAAGGCAAAGTTGAAAAACAGCACAATTTTATTTTATTTTAGAGCTCTTAGAAAAATCTTTGTTCCTGCAGCCAGTACACAATCAGCTAATAAAAATTCAAACATGTACACAATTATTAGAAAATGTCACGGTTTTGATGTTATAGTAAGGCAATGTATCTAACATATATAAACCAAAATTAATGTATAACAGTAAAGCTTTACTATTTACACAGAGTTCTCTTTTTATGTCTGTAGACTTAAATTAGGGCTTCCATAATCAATTCTTATCTAATTAACAGGCACTTGCAAATTTATGGAAGAGTAAAGATATAACAGAAATACTTGTTGATAAAAGGTAAAGAAAATAATGTTTCAAGATCTTTTTTTATTAAACCTTCAATGGTGAATAAATGATTAACCAGCATTAGGGTTCGACTTACAAATTTATTCTTACTAATATTTTCCATCAATGTCATTAAAAAACCTTTTTAACACTTAAATATTTCACCTGTCTTTTGCCATATTTTATTATTTAAATCAATTTATTGATATTTACTGATTGATTTAGAGCAAGTCATAGAAACTAAACCAATGGTAGAATGCGTATATACATGTATATACTATATACACACACACATATATAAATACATACTTACATACATTTCTATTTTAGCTTTATTATAAGGCCTTTCAAATACTTCATAAAGTTTTAGCTGCATTTTAAATTCTCCATAAGATGCAACCTGCCAGATAGATTCCTAGTGTTTTCTTCCTTCCTCCCTCCCTTCCTTCTTTTCTTCATTTCTTCCTTTCCTATAGAGTATAGCCTAATGGATCTTTCCTCAAAGATATGTGGACTGGAGACCTAAAAAATTTTTTTACTGTGGGTCCAGTGTTTTGTTCACTCAAGCTCACTTTTAAAATGCTATGATAAATATACTCACTAAAAAAAGATAGTAAAATAATACAAAACAGATTTTTACTAAAACAAATGAAAAGTGTTCCTTGCAACTTGTTTTATTAGTTTAAAGAAAGGGCATATTAAAGTGATTAATGGAATGAATTTCCTACGATAGGTACGAAACTGACCACTTTCAAAGCTGAGCTGATTGAGGACTTTACATGCGCAGGTTTCCAGGGCCACAAAGTGTCAGCTGTAATGCTCCATGCATTATGTAGCCTAAAGTTTTTCATCTTAAAACTCCCATAAATAAATGAGTTGATCTGCATAAATCAAATAAAGCTTCCTGAATATGTATTACTAGCAAAAATAAAGTCACTTTGAATTTGAATATCGTAATATAAAGAGAGGTACAATCAATATGATGCTACTCAGTTTTATAAGTCAGCTTAATCACAGGCTTCTATAGCTGTCACCAGGTTTTTCTAAGTGGTGAGTATAACTAATTAGTTTTTTTTAAGGACTTAATTTTTTTAGAGCTGTTTTAGGTTCACAGCAAAATTGAGGGGAAGGTACAGAGATTTTCTATATATACTTCCCACCTCCACACATGCATAGCGCTGACCCCCAAGGCTAGTACATTTGTTACAATCGATGAACCTATGTTAACACAGCATAACCACCCATGCCTCTAGTTTACCTTTGTCACTCTTGGTGTTGTACATGCTTTGGGTTTGGACAATTGTATAATGACAAGTATCCACCATTATAGTATCATACAGAGGGTTTTCATTGCCCTAAAAATCCTCAGTGCTCTGTACAGTCATCCCTCCCCCATCCTCAAACTGTGGCAATCATCGATTTTCTTTTTACTGTTTCCATAGTTTTGCCTTTTCTAGAGTGTCGGAGTCGGAGTCCTACAGTAGACTTTTCACATGGACCTCTTTCCCTTAGTGATATGCATATTTAAGGCTCCCGTATGCTTTTACGTGGTTCAATAGCTCATTTTGTTTCAGTGCTGAATACTATTCCACCGTCTGGATGTATCACAGCTTTAGCCACTTATCTGCTAAAAGACATCTTGGTTGCTTCCAAATTTTGGCAATTGTGAATAAAGCTTCTATAAATATCCATGTGCAGATTTTTGTGCAGATACAAGTTTTCAACTCCTTTGGGTAAATACCAAGGAGTGAGATTGCTGGATTACGTGGTAAGAATATGTTTAGACACGACTGTTTTCCAAAATGGCTGTGCCATTTTGCATTCCCACCAACAGTGAATGAAAGTTCCAGTTGTTCCATATACTTTCAATATTTGGCAGTTTCAGCGTTCTGAATTTTGGCCATGCCATTTGGTGTGTAGTGGTGTCTCACTGCTGTTTTAATTTGCATTTTCTTTGATGACATATGGCGGGGAGAATCTTTTCATACACTTATTTGCCATCTGTATATCTTCTCTACTAAGGTGTTTGTTAAGGTCTTTGACTCATTTTAAAAATCAGATTGTTTATTTTCTTATTGGTGAGTTTTAAGAGTTTGACTGATTAATTTTGTTACCCTATCAAGTTGTATTTATAATTTATACCCATCCAGACCAAACTCCAAGTACATTTACATAGTATGAGGTTGTCAGGGGTAACATCTTGTTATTCAGAAACTGGGATAAGTAGACAGAGATTTCAAGTGGATCTTAAAGTAAGCTTCTATCAGGAAATGATTTTGAAAACTGGAAGCTGATAACAGAATTCCTATTCTTGAAGCTAACCTGAAGAACACAAATGTGAGAATCTGATGTCCCCATTCTTTTGGGGACTTTCAGAAAGAGTGGCCATTTCTTGGAAGGTAACGTAACAAGCCAGTTTTACAAGAAAAACACTTGTCATCAGCCTATTTTCTCCATCTGGTTCAGGTAGACTGTAAGTCACAGACAATTCAATTCATGTTTTCCGAAAACTGTAAATGAAAACAGAGATGAAATCATGCTTTCGATGACTCTTCTGCGTTAGGTATCAGTAGATGTGTCTAACTAAAGTGTAGACTTTTCAACACCACTGTGTAAAAAGTCCAAAATGTAGTTTTCTCCATTTGTAAATTTTATCTATACAGGTAGAACGTTAACATGATTGGTGAGAGAGGCAAAATTCATTAGCCAGAAAGGTCATTTACCTGCCCTGAGGAAATTGGAGGGAAAAAGAACTGAAGCGAAGCTCAAAGGGAAAGACAGAAACAAAACCTAAAACAGTGCTCTATTAGATTGCTTTATTTTTTTAAATCATTTTTTATTGTTCTATTACAGTTGTCCCAATTTTTCCCACTTTGCCCTCTTCTGCCCATCCCTCCTCGCCCCCACAGTCAATCCCCACACTGTTGTCCGTGTCTGTGGGCCATTCATACACGCTCTTTAACTAGTCCCTACCCCTTCTTTCCACCAGTATCCCCCTCCCCCTCCCTTCCGGTCACTGTCAGTCTGGTCCATGTTTCCATGCCTGTGGTTCTGTTTTGTTCATTAGTTTATGTTGTTCATTAGATTCCACTGATAGGTGAGATCATATGGTATTTGTCTTTCGCTGACTGGCTCATTTTACTTCAAACAGTAACCAAAACCAGAGCTGGACCTAGTTATTTTGCAGCCATATCTGGAGGTAAGAATCGTTTCCTCCTTTCCTTTCTCTTCCTACCTGTGAGCCTGTGTGTAGGAAATGCCACCGCGAATGGAGAAGGGGAGAGTGATAGTGCAGGGTGAAAGAAAAAGTCCTGACCGAGTCAGCCCTACCTCCCGGCGGCGGCCAGGCCTAGATCAGGGGAGAGAGGCCATGACTTAAATGAATTTCACATATTTTGAGTATTGCACTATATCGAACATGTAGATGTATGAACCGAATTCTTTTGTAAGTAGAAATAAATGTATTGCTTTTCGTTACTTAAACATAATAGGAAATATCATGGCCCTTGCCCTGAATTTCATCTAATTAGCAGGAAAAATCTATCCACAGGAAATTAATTTTACGAGAGTGTGAGAGATGAAAATAAAGTTGCATTATCCATTAATCCATGGTCTTGCTTATTTTATCACACATATCATAAGCATCAATTAAATAATAAGGAGCCCTGGCTGGGTGGCTCAGTTGGTTGGATTGCTGTCCCATA
This sequence comes from Mormoops blainvillei, assembly GCA_004026545.1. Lineage (NCBI taxonomy): Eukaryota > Metazoa > Chordata > Mammalia > Chiroptera > Mormoopidae > Mormoops > Mormoops blainvillei. The sequence goes on from PVJD01008546.1 coordinate 46,896, forward strand.
CACCGAAAGGTTGCAGGTTTGTTTCCCCGTCAGGGTGCACACCCAGGTTGCGAGTTCCATCCCTGGTTGGGGTGTCACAGGAGGCAACTGGTCAATGTTTCTCTCTTACATCAATGTCTCTCTCTCTCTCTCTCTCTCTACCTGCCCCTACTTCTCCTTCTAAAATCAATAGGGCGAGAGTTTTTTAAAAATAACAAGAAAATACCCTCCTTTGTGTCAACTAAAAATGTCTTTCACATACATTAAAAAAAAATTATATAAATCCTTACATCTTTTAGCCAACAAATATCTTTTGCTTCCTAATGTTTTCAACAAAAATGACAAGTTAAAATGCCTACTAGGTTCTTTTAAGACGGCAAAACAAACACACAAAACAAAACCCCTTTCTTCAGTAATAATGTATTGTCCTTATGCTTGCGGATAGGTCTATTTTGCTCTACAGATAGGGTTGTTGCAAATTCGCCCCTGCTAATGTTGTGGTGGCCTTTCCTGTCACATTTCCATTTCTGACTCTACATCTGAAATATGTTCTAATTAGAGGTGATGTCTATAACATGAACTTCATGAGAATATTAAAATTTTAAGTGCTGATGAAATATCCATCTATTATTTCCAACCCAGCCTATCTCATAAACCAGACTGCTCTTGACAACAGCAGCTAGTTATATGCAGCCTGTCAGATCACATCTCCCCATGTGTCAGACATGAGAACAAAGCATTCTGTAATAATAACAATGGCGCAATTAAAAAATGAAGAGCCCCTTGGGAAAAAGAAACCTTTTGCTAAAATCCTATCGCTTGGATGATTCTGGATTAACTCCCAGTTTACACTCTCATGCTAGTTTAAATTCTGTTAGTGATAAATCAAAAGTTTCCAAAACTTTATTTCATATTATGTTCTCTTATTATGAAATCAAGATGAATTATGAAACCATTTTCTATATTTCAATAGCTATGCCTGTCAGTTTAAGATAAAGTGTCTTGTACCCATATCCCCTTCACTCCTTTCTCCCGTGTCTGCACCACTAAATTCTTGACCTTTATAAATACAGTATATGGTTATAGGTTCATGCTTGTTTACATTCTGTAAAAGAAATACAAATGTATTCCCCCTTTAGCTACTTTTTGAAGTATTTGAAATTTCCATTCAGTTTTGTGAGCAAACCATGTTGCAACAATTATCTAGATCCACCCCCACCCCTGCATTTGTTTGCTTCATGCTCAGTCAATTATCAGTTAGTCAAACTCCTCCAATAACTGTTTCAGGAGGATGCCTGGATTAAACTACATCTTCATTCCTGCACCTTAGAGCCTTCCCCATGGACCTCACACATTGCAGAACTCTTGGCTGTGTGCCTGCAGGAAAGCACAGAGATAAAAGCTTGAAAAACACCCCCTCAAATTTCACCACCCAGAAAGAAACATCATTTATATTCTGTCACTTATATATCAACATAGATGGCTTTTAAAAGTCTTTCTTTATTATTCAATTACCATTGACATGGAATATTATAGCAGTTTCAGGTGTCCAGCATAGTGGTTGGATATTTATATAACTTACAAAGTCGCCCCCCATAAGTCTTGCATCCACCTGACACCACGCATAATTATTACAATATTACTGATTATATCCCCTATGTTGTACTTTACATTCCCATGTCTATGTAGTAATTACTAGTCTGTAGTTCTTAATCCCTTCAACTTTTCTCATCCAGCCCCCAAACCCTTCCCATCTGGCAAGCATCAGTTTTTTCTCTGTATCTATCAACACAGATATCTTTCTCTGGGCATTTCTGCAGAAAAATGGACACAGGGATAGATAGGTGGATAGAAATGCTTTCACAAATATAATCACTAATCTTAAATAAAATGTTAGATTTATTTTTACCTGAATTTAACACAATAAAAAGGCATATGTAAAACTGCAGAAATATTAAATTTAACAAGCATTTCTTAATCCTAAGGTGCTCTGTCTTAAAAGATCCTTTTAAGGCTAAGAAAAAATATCATGAGGAACTTAAGAGGCAGAGACAGTGTTTTTCACATATATTTTATTTTTAGACAGGTTTAATCGTTTTCTGCTCTGATAAACAGCATTAACGTTTACATAGTTTTGCATTTTCTCTTTCCTCACCTCTCTTTTCAGTAGTTCTATCAATATTTTACACTCTTCAGACACAGGAGTTTCACTGTTCCTTCACAGGAATTGCCATGGTTGTTTAGTGGACACTCTTTAAATGGACTCACTACTCTCAGCCTCTTGTCAGCTGAATTCGTTGATGATTTGACATAACAGCTTATCAAACCTGCATATCTGTTCTTCAAGGAGCATTTGGATACTATTATTCTTAGTTTTTCATGCTGTTAAATTTCTTTCTCTTTCCTTCCTCCCTCCTTTCCTTCCTTTTTATTTAATCTTCACCTGATGATATATTTATTGATTTTAGAGAGAGAGGGAGGGGGACAGAGAGAAACATCAATGTGAGAGAGAAACATGGATCAGTTGCTTCTCGTACACTACCTGACTGGGAATTGAACCCGCAGCCTTTTGGTGTAATGGACGATGTTCCAACCAACTGAGCCACCCAGCCAGGGCCACTCTGTTAAATTTCTTAAAGCATATCTTGACTCTATGATGTTACTGAATCACTGTTTCTTCCTTCCCTTTTCCCTCAATTCTAACTTTGCAGAGATCATTTCATTGTTTTCAATAGTTACTGTTTGGAGAAGTGATTTCCCCCAAGAAGGGAGATTTTTTTTTCCTATAGGTTTGGTATTTGTGGCTAGAAAGTTACGGCATGTTTAGTTTGTCTTTAAAGTCTGACAGGATGAGTAGGACACATATTAGTACTGAGCATTAAATTGTATGGGTCTCAGTGTCCTCTTTTAACCTGCAAATGCAGATTTTCTTGTATTTCAGGAAAATTTTTCTTGTATCATGTCCTCAAATATATATACATTCATTCCCATTTGTTGAATTGCCTATCTTAAAAATATCAAGTTTGCACTTTTTGTCAGTCTTATATGCCTATCAATTTCCTTCTAGTTGTCTTTTAAATCTCTTTTGGTTTTTAATATTATTTTGGTATGTTTCCATATTCGTCATACCGTTTGCTTTCATTAGGCTCTGCTTTAGCTCTGCGTAGACCCTCTTTTGGCCAGAAGTAGAACAAGTGAATGAATGATTCTCTTCTATTGTATCTAAAACTATTTTTATTCTCTTCTGAACTATCACTTGAGGGGTGGAATATCATATATTCTGCGACCTAAACAAATAGTATAGAGTAAGAGAGTTTAGAAGCAAAGTATTTGTCCAACCTATGTTAGGCTATCTGGGAGCCATGTTCTTTTCTGGTATTTTCTTAAATTTTGGGTGCCAGGGTTCACACTTCCTGGTATGGAGTGCATCCCATTTCAACAGTAGACATCTCCTTATGGAGAGAAAGGCATCCCATTGTTCAGTTCGTCACCCTCACTCCCCTTCCTCATTACACTTTACACTCTTCTCCAGGCTGAAGGGAAAAAACATGAAGAAAGTATATAGTTTGTTTCTCTCCAGATTTAGGGCCAGAAGTAGATAGTCTCAGGATTGCCATCTCCTCAGAACACCTTATGAAGCCTGAAGCAGGAGTATGGAGTTTAATCTCCTGTACAAACCTATTGCATCATCCAATACATCTCAACTCTAGAATGGGCAAGCTCATGGATAAAACGCAACACAGAAAGAATGACAATTAGGTCTTAAATTTTACCTCCTGCATGAAAAATTGAATTACATATATTTTATGTCATTTTTTTGGTAGTTCTTCACATCTAATCAATACCTATATACAAGCTGAATTTGAACTATCTCTGTAAGAGCTCGACTTAGTATATTTTTAATAAATTTAAAATATTGCTTGCCTGGCTGGTGTGGCTCAGCAGATTGAGTGCTGGCCTGCAAATTGAAGGGTCGCTGGTTCGATTCCCAGTCAGGGCACATGCCTGGGTTGTGGGCCAGGCCCCCAGTAGGGGGCATGTAAGAGACAACTAATTGATGTATCTCTCGCACATCGATGTTTCTCTCCATCTCTTTCTCCCTCCCTTCCCCCTCTCTAGAAATAAATAAAATCTTTTAAAAAAATTACAAAGTAACTCAAGGCTTAGTTCCTTGCATTGAAGAAGAAAATGCAAACTAAAAAAATAGGACAATCAAGTTGTAAATACAGAGCAAAGAAAGAAAGAAATCAGTGTTGATTAATGGTCAGCCTTGTTAAATAATATACACTAAAATACAGGGTAATTCACGGCAATTTCCTTTGAAGGTCTGTGAGCAGGAAAATCAATTTTCTTAGACTAATCTGTCAAAAAATAAGCTTTCATGTCTAAATTACAGAAGGTAAGACTTTTTTTGTTACTTGCAAATTGCTGTAGATTTTTTAGAGTGGTAGAAAAATACACATTTCACCTGCTTTTTAAATGAAGGGTAAGCACTATTAATTGAATGCAACTTCGGTTATTTAAAAATCTATTTTGTTACAAATTTATTTTATCTATATTTATATATAATTTATCTTATCAATTTATTTAGAAATGTTTAAAGTTGTAGGTTGTGACAATTCATATAAGAGGATGCAGGTTGGAAAAAGGGAAAAAGCAAAATGGGAGAGAAAAAGGGAAGAATAAAGAATAGTGGAAAAATTTCTGAGACAAGAAAGGAAGGAAAGAATCCTCAGAAGGAAAGACAAGACAGAAAACGGCCGTCCTGTGCCCAGGCAACCTCCTGTCTCTGAACTCTGGCATCTGGGCTGTGGCTGAGAGGTACTTCTCAGGGCCATTTGCAAACCCTTTGGGACCTCAGCTATTTGTCCCTGCTGAGCTCCTTTTGAACTCATCCCCTGTGCAACCTTGCGCCTTCCGGGTGACAAGACCACAAGGCTTCCTCAGTGGTCAGACTTCCAACCTTTCTAAATACTGACTTCAGGCCTAATCACACGCTCCATCAGATGGTCACACCAGAGTAATTCTGGGAGCAAGGTTCTTCTCCGTCTTTGCTACCCACGTTGCCTCTTTTGAAATCAATCGTAACGTTAGCTAACTGTAAATTGATAACCCGTGTCTCTTTCCTCACAAGCGGTTTTATTTCTTACATCTCCAGCGCTGTTACTGTGCTTCCCAACTCCTCCAGCTCAGGGATTCTTGGAAGTGGCCCAGTACACAATACCCAGACACCAGTCAACGTTTCTTACCTTTGAAACACACAGACTGTCTCCAGCTAGGATACCAACAGAGATTCTGCTTAAAGAGACAGTCCATTTTCCAATTTGGGTGACTCTGGTTAATACAATTCTATAGGTTTCAGGTGTACGATTCTATAATACATCCTCTGTATATTGTATTATGTGTTCACCACCCCAAATCAAGTCTCCTTCCATCACCATTTATTCCCACCCTACCCTCCTCTACCTCCCCCACCCCCTTTCCCTCTGGTAATTACCATACTACTGCCTGGGCCTGTGAGTTGGTTTTTTAATTTTTTAATTTTTTGCTTAATCCTGTCACCGATTTCATCTAGCCCCTGAAACCCCTCCCCTCCGACAGCTATCAGCCTGCTCTCTGTATATCTATGAGTCTGTTTCCACTTTGTTAGCTTATTTTGTTCATTAGATTCTACATATAAGTGAAATCATATGCTATTTGTCTTTCTCTGCCTGGCTTATTTCACTTAGCATAATGCTCTCCAGGTCCACCCATACTGTTATAAAAGGTAAGATTTTCTTTTTTATGGCCGAGTAGTATTCCATTATGTAAATGCACGATGACTTTTTTTATCCGCTCATCTACTGATGGGCACTTGGGCTGATCCCAAATTTTGACAATTGTAAATAATGCTGCAGTGAACATAGGGGTACATGTACTCTTTTAAATTAGTGTTTTGGGGTTTCTTCAGATATATTCCCAGAAGTGGAACCTCTCCAGGTTATAAGGCAGATCCATTTTTAATATTTTGAGGACACTCCAAATTGTTTTCCACAGTAGCTACACCAGTGTGCATTCCCACCAACAGTGCAAAAGGGTTCCCCTTTCTCCACATCCTTGCCAGCATTTGTTTGTTGATTTATTGATGATAGTCACTCTGACAGGTGTAAAGTGATATCTTACTGTGATTTTATTTGCATTTCTCTGGTGATTAGTGACATTGAGCATCTTTTTATATGTCTACTGATCATCTGTATGTATTCTTTGGAGAAACATCTATTCAGATCCTTTGCTCGTTTTAAAAATTGGATTATTTGTTTTTTTGGTATTGAGTTTTATAAGTTCTTTATCCATTTTGGATATTAACCCCTTATCAAATGTATCACTGGTGAATATGTTCTCCCATTCAGCAAGTTATCTTTCCATTTTGTTGATGGTCTCCTTTGCTGTGCAAAAACGTTTTAGTTTGATGCAGTCCCATTTGTTTATTTTTTCTTTTGTTTCCCTTGCCCAAGGAGGTATGCCTAAAAACATATTGCTACATGAATTGTCGGAGATTTTACTGCTTATGTTTTCTTCTAGGGTTTTTACTGTTTTCAGTCTAACATTTAAGTCCTTAACCCATTTTGAGTTTATTGTGTATGGTATAAGAAGGTGGTCTAGTTTCATTTTTTTGAATTTATCATCCAACTTTCCCAACACCATGACTAAACAGACTGCCTTTATCCCAATGTATCTTCTTGCCTCCTTTGGCAAATATTAATTGACCATATTAGCATGGGTTTATTTCTGGGCTCTCTAGTATGTTCCATTGATCCATATGTCTGTTTTTATGCGTGTATCATGCTGTTTTGACTACAATAGCCTTATAGCATAATTTGATGCAGGTAACATGATACCTTTGTATACTGCTTTCTTAAGCTTGCTGAGGCTATTCAAGGTCTTTTGTGGTCTCATATAAATTTTTGGAATATTTCTAGTTTCACGAAACATGGCGCTAGTATTTCAATAGAAATCGCACTGAAGATACAGATTACTTTGGGTGGTATGGACATTTTAATGACTTAACACATAATTGTATCAAATTTTCATGCTCTACATTTTTAAAAACAGAGTGGAAAAATGTCAAAAACACATTTTTTACATTGATACACTCCCTATAACCACTAAATTCTGTTCTTTAGCAGCACTCTAAACCAGTTTCTTGAATTTCACTTTCTTCTGAGAATGTGTGAAGCAGATTTGCCCTGGGGTGCTGTTCCATGTTTGTTTATTAAGATGCTCATGGGAGGAGGTATGGGGAACGGATGCCCCTATGAACGAGCTAAGAATACTTGCTATGCCGAATAAAAACTCCCTGCTATTTAACAGACTGAAGGAAAATAAATACCCAGTAGACGCATAACGGTGGTTATCAATTGCACAGCAATCCCACGTTGTTCCTCTTGTTTTCAGCTCTTTTCCTTAATCTCCAAAGCTGCTTTTCAAAATCTGGCATTTCTGTTGCCTGCTAGTCAGGTTCTCTCACCAGTTAACTTGTTTTCCTACTTTATAGAGATTACAGACTCCAAAGAAAGTGAACTCCTCAAATTTCCTTCTAGACATTTGAACTCGACTTTCCCACTCATTCTTTTTTCTCTCCCTCTCTCGTGTTTCAACTCAAGAGTGTATTCATCTTGTTTGTTTTTTTTTTAATATTCTGTATATTACGACGTTTGGACACCCTAAAACAACCTTTCTGGCTGGGGAGAGACTGCTGCTCCCAAGAGCCAGCCAATTTGCAGAGCTAGCAAGTGACTGAGCTGGGAGGCTAACTTTGATATGCAATCTAACCAATCCAGGGCCAGAGTTCCTCTGTCTGGCTTGAATACCCCCAGAGAGAGGGCCTCCGCCTGCGGCATCCCAGGCTCAGGCACCGCCCCTGGAGCCCTGGCCTCAACCGGCCCCGATGATTCAAACTAGCCAATCCTGAACTATTTATTCAGCCTTGTCTTGCCTTTCCCACAGAAACCCTGGCAAAGGTTGCGGCCTGAGTGCTACCCGCGCTCCTGTCCTCTTCCTCCTGACCCAAACCTGGTGTTTTTCCCGTGGCCCTGCATGGTGGGCGGGCCTCTTGTGCCTGGAGGAGCCCCGAGTAATAGTAAACGTGCTTTTCAAGGGCACTGACGTCTCAGTGCCATCCTTCAGTCAACGTTGTGAATTGAGACCCAGGTGCAGAATAAAGAAACATCTGTCCTCTAAGGATATTCCCTCTATCTCTTCTCCAGCTCCCATATTCTCCTGCCCACTCAGGATATTTCCATCGTGCCCTCTCTTATATTTTCTACCTTGTCTTCACTATCGTCTATTCCTTCCCAGAACCACTTAAACTTAAGCCAAGGTCCCCCGTGAAAGGAAAATCCCTCAACAACAACCACCCACCCAGCAACCACGAGGCCTCCGGGTCGTCACCCTGCCACCAGCCGCTCTTGCCGCTTTCCTCTCCTTTTACACTCTATCTCCCGGGGACTTTCTGCAGCACATGGCTCCTTACTCGTCCCCTCCCGACTCCGTGTCGTCTGGCTTGTGCCCGCCCACTGTGTGTCAGAAAGCTGCCGCTGCTAAGCTTTGTAGATAATATCATTCCTTTTCTTGCTTGGCCTCTCTCCCAAGCAGGCGACATTTCCTTAGCTCATCTCTTCAGTGTCAGTGTTACTCCTCATTTTGCCCCATTCCCTTCCCTTCTTCTCTCACTCGAATGTTCCCCCCAGATTTTCTCCAATCCCACGGCATTAGTGAGCACTCACATGTATGTTGATGATATGCTAAGATGATATGCTAATGATATAATTGGATAATGATATGCTAATGCGCTTTTGATGATATGCTGATAAGATGATATGCTAACGACACAATTAGAGAATGATATGTTAATAGCATGCTAATGATATGATGAGAGTATGCTGATAATGCACTCTTTTAAAACAGGTTTCTATATCAATCTCATCATGGCCAAAGCTGATATCACTCCTACCAAACTGTGATGGTTAATTTTATATGTCAACTTGACTGGCGGAAGGGAGGTCCAGATAGCTGGTAAAGCACTGTTTGTGGGTGTGTTTGTGACTGTGTTTCTGGAAGAGAGTAGCATTTGATTTGACAGACTGAGTAAAGAAAATTCACCCTTACCGAAGCGGACGGGAAAAGGCAAAGGAAGAGCGACCTCCTCTCTGAGGTGGGGTACCCGTCTTCTCCGTATCTTTAGTGGGGTCTCCTGGCTCCAGGCTTCTGGACTCAGATTCAGTTCATCGCCGGTTGCCCTGATTCCACAGCTCGCAGATGGCAGTTAGCGGAGCCTCCGACCTCATAACCCCGGAGGCCAATTCCTCGGATAAATATCCTCATCTAAATCTTCCTTCATTTCCTATGGGTTCTGTTTCCCTGGAGAACCCTAAAACATGTTTCCTAACTCAGAGAGAGCCAATTGGAAAACAGGTTAGCATTCTTGATTTCCCCCTCTCTCCTACCCACCTCACATTTGCTAAATCAGAAAGCCCCTTTGAGTCTACCACCTTGAGTCTTGTAGCCTTTCATTTCTGTCATCCGACCTGACTGTCTGGTTGTTTCACCGCAGTCTGTTACCCAGATGACATCAATTGCTTACCTGCATGCCCCTTCTCTGGCATTGTCCCCCTCCAGTGTGTCTCCGCGGCAGGCGGAATGATAACTTCCCTGCTTCAAGCTATGTGTGGATTCTCATTATCCTTATGATAAATTCTGACCTTGAACTGGCTAGTGAAGTGCTTTTAGGTCTGACTCCCAACTGTCTTTCATGCCCCGCTTCTTTCCCTGTGCAAAACACACTCCTTTCTTTTATGTTTCTCTTTTACCAGAACTTTGGATCTCGGTCTTATTCTCTGTCCTACTTTAATTTGCCAAATGATGGGTTCTCCTCGGCGTCTGGACCTCAGGTTTCATGCTATTTCCTCTGGTACGCTTTTTCCGATTGCACCCCTTCTGCTGTGTTCAATGGCTCTGCAATTCAGAGGGTTACAGGCTAGCTTCTCTAGAAGCAGGTGTTGAGATGAAGGTGGAGGCCCAATTTGTTTACGAAGGGTCAATTCCAGTGAAAGGAAAGGGGATGGAGCAGGACGAACAAAGGAAGGAATCAAACTGCAGAGCAGGCTTGAGGAAGCCTCAGCTGGTCTGGCAGGGTGCTCCGGAATGAGTATGGTCCTCTAGAATTGTCCACTTTGGGCTGAAAGGGCCCAACCTTGTTTCCTCCTCCTTGTCCTCTCACTGGATGCAGTCTGCCTCAGCACGGGGATGCTTTGCCATGAGGAAGCCCTGTGCAGCTGAAGGAGGGCTGGAAGTTGTTGACAGCTAGAGTGTGGAGAGCTGTTTCCTGACCACACTCCCCATAGTTGGCCGGCGCGTCCCTCCCTGAAGGGAAATCTCAGCAGCGTACCTCCATGCTAACTGCACACTCTGGCCTGTTTCATTGCAACATTGCACCCCATCTCATACGCTTCTCATTGTTGGACTCCTCTACTTTCTGCAAGCTCCGTGAGGACTGCAAACTTTGTCTTGTTCACCATTGTGTCCTCAGTATGCAGAATAGGCTCGACACACAGTAGCACTCAACAATTATTTTTTGAACAACTCTGGCCAGGGTGGCTCAGTTGGTGAGCATCACCCCATATTCTGAAAGACTGAGGGTTCGATTCCCAGTCAGGGCACTTAACCTAGTTTGTGTGTTTGATCCCCTGTTGATGTGTGTGTGAAAGGCAAACTGATTGCTGTTTCTCTCTCCCATCTGTGTTTCTCTCCCTCTCTCTGACCCTCCCTTCCCCTCTCTCTGAAGTCAATAAGCATGCCCTCAGGTGAGGATTGATTAAGTAAATAGATAAATATTTGTTGAATAAATTCATTTGGAGATATATTTTCTTAATATTTTTCCCAATGATTGCCGAAAGCTTCTTTACATTTCATCTCAGTTCTTTGTCTTGGTTCAGTGTTATCTCGCTGTTCTGTTTATATCACAGTAAAAAAGGGCAGATTTTGAACAACATTCGTATTCATTTCTGGGGTAGGGTTCAGATGTCTAGAAATAGAAAATCTCTACAAAAAAACAAACAAACCCATTTTGATAGTAGAAAGGACCTCCTAGGATATTTTGTTAGGATATAAAATACCTTCTGATAAGCTAAAGAATTTGTTCCAGATATAAAATACTTCAGTCAGCTTCCTATGTTTCCTTCTGGGGATCTACCTGTTCTCATCTATTTCTACGATTTCATCAGATTGGAAAGCTCAGTGGGTGCCAGCACCACATGACACTCTTTATTTTAAATTTTTAGTCATTACCCTGACTGGTAAAGTTGCAGTGACACATTCATGCTGTTCCCTACGTGCTTTTTCATGTAGGAAACAGCATGGAACAGATTGCAGACAACAGCCCAGGGGCAGGTGCAGGAGTGTTTGTTTGTGTGGCACAGGTTTAAAGAAGTTGTTGCCAACATTTAAAACTTGGGCACCTTCACATAATTCAGATTACCATTGTTTAAAGAAATGTAGAATATACGGCAGCCTTGAATACACGTGTCCACTTGCCAAAAATGGGTTGAGATTGGGGCTATGCATCCACAGCCCCTTTAGATAGGGGTTACGTTCACCGTTTTGCCAGTTTTCACCATTCCGTGTTGTTCACCAGTCTAACTAGCTTTCCTCTCGTAAGTTACTTACTGTCCCTTCAGGTGCTTCAGTGTGGGCGACTGCCGTTGATAGTGGTTCTCAGGGAAGGGTTTCAACCAAGACACGGCCAGGGCATAGAAGTCAGAGGCGACCCTCTAGAGTTGAGTTTCGACCCTATTTAGTTGACTAAGTATGTGGAAATCACTAAGGGACAGAGGTTTGTTTTCAAATAGCATTGAGCCATTCAGCTAGAGCACATTTGATTTTAAACAATTAATAACATTTACTGATCACTGAGAGGAATATTGGTTTTCTTAAGCAGGATTATGTATTCTTTCAATGGGTAAGAGACTTTTCATGAATCGTGCAGTATTATTTCAGAGCCCTATTGTGTTCTAATGGCCTGTAGGATTCTTATCCTTGCCCGGTTATGTACTGAAGCATAACATCACGGGGGAGTTTCGATTCCATTTAAGAATTTTTTGCTCCACCTGATACGAAAGCCTTGGGCAATTTCCATACCTTCTAATTACCAACTGTGATTGGCAGCTCTTGCTGGTACCATTACTCCAAGGCTTCTCTGAGCCTGTTTCTGCAAGGTCTGCACGGACAGCACTGCTTTGCACTCAGAAAGGCAACACACATTTCCTGTTAGATTTTGTCCGTTATCAGTCACATGCCTGTTATTAGTCACAAGGCCTCCCTTTTCCACTTCAATGAACTGAATTATACTGTACACAGAAATCCACTTTGTTTAGAAGCCAACTTATATACAGTGTTAAAAAAAAAGTATTTTGGCAACATTTCAGGGCCCTTAGCTAAGTCTGTGCTTTGCCCAACACACACCAGGAGATGACAAAAGGCCAGTTACAAAACTGATATTTTAAAATTAAACTTATGTCGATCATTAACTGACAAAACCATTAATAATCAAGTGGAATCTATGTAGTTGCCTCAACTGATCATTTCCAGAATAGTGATGACAAATGTTGAATCGGCAATTTACATCTTTTGCCAGGAGAGGTGTTTTCTCAATACTCTTCTTTATATCAAATGGTATGTTTCGGGCCATGAGAACCAATTTGAAACCAGAGATCACACTTAGGAAGATAAGCCTTTTGCAAAAATAGGCTTTCTATAGATGAAAGTGAAACAGAAACCGTTTTCTAACCCATTTGAAAATCTTCTCTTCTCGGTTATCTGCTTCAATGTTTGCCTCTGTTAGGATGGCCATTCAATATTAGTGCTGGAAATTTGGTGTAAGGTACAGTGTGCTGGTTTAAGTCAGAAGCAAAGATGACAAACTGAGGCTGGCTGAGATACAGGTAATCGCAGAGCTAGGAGTGACACATAATGGAGAGCTGGAGTTTCGTAAGAGTGGGGGAAAAGAATTACTTAGAATTTAGGCACCAGGCTGCCTGTAAAGACGTAGCCCACAGAGGCCACAGAGACAGGACGCCTCTGAGACACACTCTCGGGTTTCTTATATTTCCCTTGATGTTTTGTAAGTCTCTTTGGTACCTTAACTGCTCAGGCTCTTTAACCAATGAGCTAATTTAAATTACAATGCAGAGCTGTGGAATAAGAGAAGGAAACTGTAGCAACATCTGTAGCAAATGATTCTTCCACTCTAGAGTTTCTTTCAGTATTTTCTATAAAATTTTTAAGATGCTATTGGAAGAATTAAGCTATGTAATTTCTCTTCAGCCAAGTAGCAGGATAAAAATAACTGATATCTGCCAGGGCAGTTTCCTTCTGGTCTCATGTGTTGCTTAGTCACCTTCAAAGATTGCATAATCTTGTGATTCTTCAGAAAACTGCAAAGCCTGTGATCTTTTCAAATATGTCCATAAGTCATTGATACTTCTCACACAAGAAATGGAGTCTAATTCCCCTCCTCTTGAATGTCACTGGACTAAGTAACTTGCAGGAAGTGATAAGGCAGAGCAGACAGCATGGGGTTTCTGAGAATAGGTCGTCAGAGACATTGGGGCTTTCTGCTTGCTCATTCTCTTTCTCAACACTTACTTAGGGAGAAGCCAACTGCCATGTCAAGTGTAGTCATGGAAGGCTCATTGGATGAGAAACAGAAGCCCCCAGCCAACACCCAACAGGCAACCGAGGCATCCTGCCGGAAGTCTCATCAGGGAGCCATTGCCAGCGGGCCCTTCAGCTCCACTTGTAACTCTGGCCACATCTTGACAGTGACCTCATGAGACCCTGAACCATAACCAGCTAAACTCCTGATCCACAAAAACATGAGATAGCACATAATTGTTGTTTTAAGCTGTAAAACCTTGGCTAATTTGTTACACAGCACTAGATAGCTAATACATGTATATAGACTACTCTGTAATGATAGAAACATCTCTTTTCCAAGCAAAGTTTCAACTGAAAGAAAAAGTTGAGACTCTAATAGGTGGTAATTTAATAGATTGAGAACACACTAGATTTTTCTACTTTTTCAAAAAAGGAAAAGGACCCAGCCCCATGACATTTCCTCCTATGGCAGGAACTGCTGCTGCACTCCTAGCTCTGAGTCCCTGTCTTGTGTATGGCTGGAATGTTCTGTTTTATCAGAAACAGAAGTTAAGTTGCTCACATTTGAGTTTTGTGAAGAAAAGGGATCAAAATGGGAAACTTGTTCACTTTTATGGTACAGCTATTTCTTGCTCTCCCAGAAAAAAAAAAAATTTATTAAGCTTCTGCTAGACGGGGCCCCTCTTTGGTATATTTTTCAAAAATGGAGCCCACTTAGAATTTTTTTCAGGGGCAGTTTAAGAACAATTTGCCTGAACTGGCGCATGATTTTGCAAAAAAGTAAAGAAAGGAAAAACAGGACTCTCTTCTTGTTCAAGGTCCAACTTTCTCCATTATAAATCCCGATGAAAAACTGCTAATTATTTTACCTGAGACACTGCTGTGTGTGCGGAGATTGACAAATGAGTCTGTTAAGATTGTCAACACAGTAAGAATTTTTTAAGTAGTAGAATTTCAGTTTCCCTGCAGGCATAAACCTGAAAACAATTAAAATATTTAGTTGAAGACAACTTTTTTCCAAATAAATTCTATTTCTTTTTTTTTCATTAATGATAAAGAGCTAGTCAAAGATGACTTCATTGCTATGAGAACAAAGGAACTGATGTGACATATTTCAACTTGAAATATTCTTTATCACTTTGGGTTTCCTATGTGCCACATTAACAAGACAAGTTAGAATCTATTATTTATTTAAAAAAAATAGTTGTGATACATGTGGTCATGTATCATGGTTAACTTTACAATTTTAATATTTTATTTAAGCCAAAAGCATGGCAACCTTCATTTAGAACTTGATCTTTGAGAAGAATTAAAGTTTTAGTATATTTTGGATTTAATTCTTTTTTTTTTTTGTTAAAAAGAAAGTGGCTTTTTTTTTCATAAAAATGGAAGATTGAGAAAAGCCTTAGCTTGGTAAATATTGCTTTTCTTTCCTCTCTGAAATACAAGTCTAATAAAATGAGTTATGTGTATTTTGGTGTGTGCTTTGGGATAGAGAGAGCCATTGTTTTCATCAGCCCTCAAAGTAATCTTTAATAACCACTCTTGATACATTATGGTTCTTCCATCTTTCTTCTTTGGGGATTACATTGAAATTTGATTCAACCAGGCAGCTCTATTTTACTTAAAAATATATTCATTGATTACTTCAGATGGATAAGTTGGAAAGTCTTGTCAAAAGCTATTTGTTTTTCTATTAAATATACAATATAAAAATATTGAAAACATTAGATAATTCATAATGTTCTGTGATGTGTTCCTAGAAACAGTGCAGCCATGAGAACACTTTTATGCAACCATTTTCAAATTGCTTCTAGAACCATTGTTTCAACTTTCCTTTCTATTAGGAACAATATTTATCCCCTATTAGTGACCAAAAAAGACCTCTAACTGATATCTTAGTTACTTTATATTTCCTTTAAAGTATCCCTTTCTGCTGATGGTTTGTGGCATCTATTCTAGTTTGAAGAATTGGTTCCTTACAGAAATTGCAAGGTCTAATCGCTTAGTTTGTAACACAATGTTAATAGAACTGTATGTTCTGTGTCACTCTTCCTACTCAAAGGTCTGAACCATTTCTTCCCTTTTCATTTCTTTCTTTGTTTTTTTCTCTAGCTTTCCTGTACATCCTTTTCATCCCATGGAATCAGACATTTACACATTTCCAAGATTTCCAAGAATCAGATATTATTACAGCTTTTTTTCTTTCCAATAACTATTGTGAATAAAGTGGTAAAAATCTTTTAAGTAAAGTTAATTCTATTATACTTAAGACATGGCAAATAATTTATCGATAGTCCTAAAATAAGTAAAAAGGCAAATGTTGTCAAGGGCCCCTCTAGTTTCAGGCCGAGTACTTCAGTTTCACATACTTAAAGGGAATGTGTATTTAATGAATCTTATATGAAATTAAAGTGAATAATGA
Organism: Mormoops blainvillei; assembly: GCA_004026545.1. NCBI lineage: Eukaryota > Metazoa > Chordata > Mammalia > Chiroptera > Mormoopidae > Mormoops > Mormoops blainvillei. The sequence goes on from PVJD01008546.1 coordinate 62,992, forward strand.
AGTCATGCAGACAATCTAAGATTTTAAAAATATATACCAGAAATTTAAAGTAGCTGTAAAATAAAGCTGTGTCTCTATATTGATTGTAAATGGTATAGTTTGTTGTGCTACTGCTACTACACACACACACCAATACTTGGCTCTGCTTTTCCCCCAGCCTAAGACTCTGTGAATTAAGAAACACAACAAGTTGAGAGTATCGACGGAATTTAAAGTGGCAAAATGTATCTATAATGACATGCATATGTGGATTATAGTATACTGAAATAAATCAATGGGTAAACTTCATTTCTCTATTTGTAGCAAAGAATCTGATCGCCTATGAGACATTATAACCATGTTAATGAGAGTGAGAACTCTAGCCCTGGCTGGTGTGACTCAGGTGGTTGGAGTGTCATCCTGTGGACAGAAAAGTCATAGGGTCAATTCCCAGTCAGGGTATATGCCTAGGTGGCAGGTGTGGTCCTCGGTCTGGGAGTGTAGGAGAGGCAACTGATTGATGTTTCTATTTCACATCAATGTTTCTCTCTCAAATCAATAAATGTACCCTCAGGCAAGGATTAAAAAAAAGAGCAAAAACTCTAGAGATGGATCTGGGTTCAGATACAGGGTCAGCCTTCAGTGACTCTGGATGTGCCATCAGACTTGTCAAAGCCTTACATTCTTCATGTATGCACAGAAGATATTGCCAGCATCCCACAGGGGAGCTGGAATGGTTGAGTGAGATAATGCCTACACAGCACTCATTTCAGAGACTGATACATGAGAAGCATTCAACGGTCATTTCTCGTTACCATGGTTATTGTTAATAAGGGAGGCAGTGACAAGGTGGGTTGGGTGCCCCTTCTTGTTTTCTGAGGAGGAGGCTTTGATGGCCTGTGGTGCTGATGTCAGCACAGGACCTTTGTAAACCATGGATGGTCCTACAAATGTGTGGGTTGGAAATTCACAGAATTACATTTTTGCTTCAGCTAGACATCCTGTTCCCATTTCAGGCTTGTTTGTTTGAGGGGGATACTCATCTGATAATAACTGTAGTTGACCCAATAGCCTACCCACTACACAAAAGACATGTACCCAAGAAACTGGCCAGAAAATATAGCCTTAAATTGCTTGCTGCAAAATTATTATACAAATGGTTGTAAGGAATTATACGTAAGGATGATTGGATGAAGGAAATGTAGTGCATTCATTCTGGTAGATTTAGCAGATTTAATAGGTCTGTAGTTGTCAACAAATTGTTCTGATAGGAAGTAGGGATCCTCTATGGGCAGAGAATTATTTTTTTCATCACTCGTAGCCCTTCTGTCATTAAGTCCAAATTTACTGCCTCAGGAAAGGAACAGCACAAACTGTCTAGAACATGAAAATAATTGCTCAATGGTGAGTTAAAAATCAAACTTCTAAAAGTCCACAGTGGGACGATGATCTTGAAACCCTGAATTTCATTAGAGGAAAAAACTCCACTTTTTCAGAATTCTCTAAATTGGTTTTCATATATAAACTCAAAGCCTAGAGAATTAAGCATAGTGAAAACTATTGACTAGATAAGATGAGAACATGATGCAAGAGAAATTTCTGCTACGCAAGAAGCAAAAGCGTTTCCTACCCTGGAAGGTATAGCCTGGAAGGTAAACGGAACAAACAAGGGGTGGTAAGTCACACAGGGATACGCTAAGTCATACCCAAGAATCAAAATTCCAAGAATCAAAGGGGAGAAGGGAAAAAGAAATATCTAGACAGGTTAGGAGACATGTACGAATATTGCTGTTGGCGATTCATTTCTGTGGGGATAGCTATGTGGAGAAGCCCTACATTTCAGATGTCTCCATGTTCGAAGTGGTATCCGATGTGGTCTGGCAGCGACAGAAAGGCTGGGGGCGGTGCCTGGAACAGTGGGCGTGGGCACCGCATAGGTTCTAACTCCCTCTGCCTGCTTCAGAGAATGAACCTCAGTGTCTGGCCTCAGTGAGAGTGTAAATTCCTGAAAGCCAGAGATGGGAATGGGCCTGACAAGAGGGGGCTGCAGACACAGATGTCTCTCAACCACGTGCTTAGCTTTATAAGCACCTGTCAGTCTTCCAGGGTGCATTCCCGCTAGCAACGCGGAAGAGTTTCTCTTGCTTTGCGTCACGACCCGCAGCTGCTATTGTCAGGTGCTCGGACTTTAGCCATTCTAACAGGTGTGTAGTGGTATCTCACTATTTTAATTGGCAATTTCCTAAGGTCAAGAGCTGTTGATCACCTGTTCGTATGCTTATTTGCCATCCATATATCTTCTTCGATGAACCGATTGTGGAGGGAAACGTGGGTCCCGTGCAGTTTCTTTTCTTCCCTTTACGGAACTGTCTTCAGTTGGGGGGTTGTATTTTACTCGTAAGCATATATTAAAGAACCCTACAAAGAACAGCTTCACAAAACGTGCTGATGATTTTGCTCTGGGGGTGTTGCTGAAGTTATTGACCATTCTCTGTGTGAAAGGCAACAGTGAGAAGGCATTTTAGAATAAGTACTGAAAACATTACCTTACCACAAGGAACTGGCATGTTTCCTTTTGTCTCAAAGAGGCGTCACAGAGATTTTTAGTTTTCACTTTCCTGCAACCTGATTTTATTTATTTACTTTCTGTAACAATAAAGTTGGGGGAATAAAAAGCTCATACTTGCTAATGTTGTTGGAAGTATTACATGAGACAATTCGTGCAAAACAGTCAGCAAAGAATTGAGCACATGGTCACATATTCAATAAATATCAACTAAAATTTCATATTTATATACAAAATTATTTTATATATTATGGCCTATGTTCAGAAATCATCTGTGGAAGGAGGAAGGGAGTGAAGAAAGTAGTTTTTACTTATGGAGAGAGCAACCCAACACAGAGATCCCATCTCATGCTATTGTCATCTCTAAACTCTCTGCATCTAAAAACAGGGTACAATTATGTTGCGTCCATGATTTTATAAATGCTACATTCAAATTCACAGTAAGACCATAGCTGTGGTCTTTATTTGGTATATAGGAACGTTGCCAAAAGCTTTCTTACTACATCATGAGCTCTAAATAGTTATCACATCATAGATGAGAGAGTTTGCCTTGATCCACCTGTCCTCTGACTCTGTCTACCTTTTGAGCAATAACGTGAGATGCCGCAGTAGTCAGGCATATAATTTATGGCTGTTTGTCTCTGTGAAATGTTAACAGGGCCATTAAATGATAGTGGCCTCATTCAATTCAATAAACAGACAAGGAGGATACATTTGTTGCTGTTTCTCACATGGATTGTTTTTTTCCTAAGATTAGACCTTCACACAAGTGATTCACCTTATGTGACAATATAACTGGCAAAGCATTACTGGTTCCTGTGATTCTTGAGTCATGAATCCCTAAGGTAGCTAAAGTCAGCCTTCTCCCTGGGATCTTGTTTCTATCATCTAGCTTTCTGCTGTAAAGAAATATCGAGGCAAAACCAACTAGAACCAGTCATTATAACTGTGGGAACAAAAGAATTAAAGAGAATATATTTGTTCTGCAATGTGATAAACATGCATTGATTAATTTGCATTTTTACCCTGAGCAGTTATAGTTCAGTGAAACTGCTGCTTCGAGAGAGTCCTGGGTGAGATGCTCCAGGAGAACGGAGGAGGGCATGTGACCCAGCCTGGCTGCCTGAGACAGTCAACCTCTGGTGTTCATTTACCTAAACTGAGGTTATAGAAAGGTGTGGTGATTACCTGCACAAGGAAGGAAGGGGATGACCTAGCTGACAAAGGAAAGCAGCCCAGTGAGGAAGGAGACCCTGGCAAATATCATGAACAGTGGAACATGGCAGAAGTAAAGCTGTAGAGTTGGAGAGGGTGAGAACCACAGCTTTGTGGAGAAGTTGGGTTAGAGGAGCAAGGACTGGTGGCCCAACGAGGAGTGCACAGTGGCCCTTAAGATGAAGGGGGCAAGTGGAGAGATCTAATCAAATTTACATTTAAGAAAGATCAGCTTGTCAGAAACACAAATAATGGGCTTAAAGGTATGGGTTTGAGGCTGGTAGCAAAAATGTAATTCAGGAAGCTATTTTTAGTGCTTGAAATAGAAACCAGCATGGATGGAAGGGAGGGGGTAACTTCCAGAAAAATAGAAGATGGCGTGGACTCTCAGATTGGGCTGGTAAAAAAAAAAAAAAGACAGGGAATTTCAGAATGAACAGAAAGTTTGGGCTTATAGGTCTTGGTGAACAGCGATGTTACACATAGGTCCTGCTCGTTTGCCTTGGTCATCAGCAGAAGTGCTATAAGACTTACTGGTCAACCATTAATACCTGAAGTCTCATCCACATGTGTACATGTCTTAATGTCATACATCCTCCAGTCCTTGTCTTCTTTTCAAATCCTTATGCTGTGGCTCTGGAACTCCTGGTATATGAAGAACTAATTTCCCTGTATCTTGAATCTCTTAACTCCTCACCTTGACTAAAGTTGATTGCTTTCTAAGACCACTGCCTCTGTTTTAGACATATCAAGTGGAAGATCTTTTCCTTACACATTGCGTTCGTTTGGACCAGAGACTAGATGCCTATCCTTCTTCAGCCTTCAAGTCTTTCAGCATCATCCATTGTCATTTCCAGGCCATTGTGATTTAATTTAGAAACCCTTGTTCACACACCCAGACATCTCCCCAAGTCCACCAGCCTGATGTTGCCATCATATCACTCCGTGGACATTTATTCATTTGTTGGAGACTTCGGATGCTGGTCATCTGTCTCCTCCTCCAACTCATTTTTTAGTCATTCTGCAATCGCCCTTCCAGTTTCTTGACCTCAACTCCAATGAATTTTCTTTCCACGTTATATTAGCCATCTCATCTCATGGTCATGCACTTGACTTTTTTTTTTTCAATAAAAAGGTCCACTTTTGAAATCTCAAATGCAAACTTTCTCTTTCTCTTCAACCCCCAGTTCCCACCCCTTCAGCTCACTTGCTCAAACTGCAATAGTTCGGGAACTCCATCTTGACCTACAATTCATCGATGCCAAATGTTCACTTCACTGTAGGTCCCTTTACCTTTACACTTCTTTATTTACTTTTTGCCACTGCTTAGTATGTTGATCGATCAGTATAACCCTTCCCTTGAAATAACTCTCAACTCACTTCTCCCACATCTGGATGGTCACCTTTGCCTTGCAACACACAACCCCAGATGAACTGAGCCACGTGACCTCTTTAGGCCTGCCCCATGTAGGTGAGCACAATGGAGGAAAGCCATATAGTGGGACTCACTGCTTTAACTCCAAGTTATCATCTGGGCTCTCAGCACTGCCAGATAATTCAATATTCTGTCTCATAAGTTTTCTCACTTTTCCATGTCAAGTGTTGCACGCATTCTCTTCCCTTTTAACTCCCTATGACACCTCTTTATGCATAGTCATACTCAAAATTTATGGTTTAACTCCTACACTAATAAAAAAGTAATAAACCATTATGCAAAATCTCCTGTTTTCCTACCCATCTTTAAAATCAGCCCTATTTGTATCTATCTTTTTTTCTTTTTTAATCTCCTGGTACAACTGAGGGAGTGATCCTTTTGCTTTCAAAGGCTGGTCTCCGAATGTATGTTCTGGAACCCACCTGCCCTCATCTGAAGGCCTTTTGCTTCTCTTCTTCTCCCCAGCTTTCCCGGCATCATCAGCTTCACATGCTGAACCTGTTATTCCCTGCAGCACGCAAACACGCTCTAAAAGCTTCCCTGCCCAAACAAAAGAAACATCCACAAGTGCACTTGCCCTAACTCCCACGTCTTCCTGCATGAATGGATGCTTTCTTCCTGCCACTCATCACAGTATAATTTCTCCCTCGAGTTGTTTACATGTAGAAACTATACTTCCCCACCCCTGCTAGGTTGGAGGTGCCCTTTATCCAGTTGAGGAACTTCTCTTTATTTGTAGTTTGCCAAGTGATTTTATCATGAGTTGTTAGAGTTTGTCAAATGCTCTTTCTGTGTTGATTGAGATGACCATGTGTTTTTTTTCCCCTCTGCATTCTATTCATGTGCCGTATTATACTGACTCCACTTCCATCTGTGGGGGTGTCTGCTTCACTGGTGGTTCACATTCCTCGCATTATCTTGCTTATGGACAGGAGTGGCAAGAAGGCTCGGCCATGGCTTCAGGTGGTTGCCCACTCCAGGTGACCCCAGATGCCTAGTGGCCTGGGCCAGTGACTGCAGCTCTGAGTCACTAAGGCCTACCCACCTGCCATTCACTTTTATATATGCAGGTTCCCGCAACAAATCCGTGCTGTCTGGGGAGCCTTCTTCCCAGTTCCACTCTCAAACTGCCTCTCTATTGTTTCAGAGCCCCAATCTTCATTCATATGCAGAATAGTTTCTCTGGGCACATGACATTTGAGTTAAGACCTGAATGGTGACAAGGGGCCCTTGATGGGAAGTTGCGGGGGAAAGAGAGTCCCAGCAGCAGCCTTTTGGCTGAGAGCTTTGTTCTAGCTTGGAGAAGAGTGTTTCTCTTGAGCATCCCTTACACTCTTCAAACTAGGTTTCAGGGATCTCCTTGAGTCAGTCCTTCCAGGGAGTGAAATTTTTTTCAGGTGCCAGTGAGATTAAGCTACTGGTAGGCTTTTGGCTTGGGCACAGAGGAAACTGGGAGAAAAATAAAGGGTGGAGGAGAGAGAGCAAGATAGAACCTCACACAGTAGAGGAATGACCGCTGTGCTGAGTCCGACGAGCTCATATTATAGGTGGTGGTAGATGTGGGCTGGGTTCCCTCTTCCTCCGAAATAAATGAGGATTAAAAAAATTTTTAGTGACAGCTGAGTCTCCTACAGATATGGAAGGAAATATGTTCACTTAGAATTGCTAACTTAATGCTATGTCATTTGTTCCATTTGAACAATGCCATAAAATGAGGTCATTGTTTTTGCTGTGTGATTGTAAAGTTTCTAGCTTGCTGAGATGATTCTCATTCACTTCTTTCCATTTGGATGAAAGTAGTATCTTGAATCTAAATTGTCTTCACTCAGCTTAGCAGTTGATAAACAAGAATGAGGAGAAAGCAATGATAAGACTGTATAATCAGAGATTAATGAACAAAAAATTGAATGAACCTTCTCCCTGTGTAAAGAAAACTTATCAAGAAAATTAACTTTAATTCTTGTGGCTTTTCAACTATAAATTTTCATCGTCCTGTGCTGCCCCATACTTATAAAATCTGAAGTTAATTATATCCAAAGCAAGTGAATTAACTCAGGTAAACTGAAGGTAAATTTATGAGTATACACCGAGCAAGAAAAAACATTCTACTTTTTGATTATTCATAGAATCTTGGGATTTTAAGGTTAGGAGCACCTTGAGTATCTAGTAACTTTTCCTTCAGGAAGTTTTTGCTGCATCGGAGATGAAGCAATTTTCCTTACTTGCTGTAACCAAAAGGCTTTGCTGGTCAACCTGCTCCCTTCTCACGTCTCTCTGCAATGGTGATCATGAAGTTTATTTCCCTGGAAAACATTCTCAGAATACATTTCAGACTCTGAATCTACATAGACCAGTACCCTAAGTGATAAATTTACTCCACTCTGAGTATGAACGACACTAATGACAATGAAGATGGCAAACAATGATGAGTCATACATTATGTGATAAATAAAGTATTAACCAGTCTTTGAAAGCCATGAGTTAGGAATGGGATGTGGTCACCACAGTGCCAGGCTGTTCAGAATGGACCAACATGGGGCGGTAAACAAGAAGAGCAAGTTGGTGTGGGGGAATGGGTTTCTTGGGCTTGATGCCACTACTAGATGTCTGGAAATTATGGAGAAAAATATTTTAAAATTCAGGAAAAACTCTACACTAACAAACATTAAATACTAATAGGTAAATATAAGTATGTAAATTGGTGTCTTCTTTCATATATTTAAGAGACAAGACATATTTTTGAAGGTATGGATAACTCTGTGGTAAAAGCTATTTTATTGGAAGAAATAAATGCAATCAGCCACATACTTCCTAATAGAGATTTTCCTTTCAAATCAAGTGTGTGTGTGTGTGTGTGTATAGGCTTATCAGTCTTGTTATAGCTTCATTATATCTTTATAGGACTTGTGTTCAGCAAATCTTCCAATGGTTCTCAATGGTGGTTATTCTATAATTTATTTGTGATTTTGGGAGAAGGCAAACACAGCATTTACACAGAGTACTGCCATTTTGAACAGAAGTCAGTAAAGTCTAATATTATCTTTCTTTAGTGGGATTTTATTTTGATCACTGAATATCTTTTTTCCCTGCTTGAACACATAATTAGTCAATGACGATATATGCTTTTACTCTGCATGCATAGTTTATAAAGGAAGACAGACTTTTTCTTTAGTTGGGGTCACTCCTCACATCTGCTATAATTTGAAAAATGTGTCCCAACATCAAGCTTACTTTAAAAGTATAGTATTCCACTGTTTACTCACCTATTCCATTTTTCTGTAGCTATTCTGAGTTCTCTAACCCTACTCATAGAAGTTGATATAACTTTAATTACACAGTGTCCAACTTTCTACATAAAAGGAAACACAATG
>PVJD01008547.1:0-71605 GCA_004026545.1 Mormoops blainvillei
TGGTGGCAGTGGCAGACATGGCTCATCTCTTTGCACAACCACATCAAAATTACAACTAAAATATAGAACCACCATTACTCAGGAACATCAGAAATGGAGTTAAATGGAAGTCTGACAACTATGAAAACTAAGAAACCACATCCATCCAGGCTGGCAGGAAGGGCAAGAGTCCCACACCCATATGTGGTGGATAAAAATTCAGGAGGGATATCTTCAGAGTGAGGAGTCCCAGCCCCATAACAGGCCCCCCAGCCCAGGGTTCCAGTGCCAGGAAGATAAGTCCCCACAACTTCTGGCTGCAAAAAACAGTAGAGGTTGAGTTGGTGGAAGAAACTTCTGGAGCCCCAAGCATTTCCTCTTAAAAAACCCACACTGGACTCACCTACTCAGACTCACTCCCTCTGAACTCCAGCACCAGAGTTGCAGCTTGAAAGGCACCAGTGGTACACGGGGAGATATTAAAGTATCTGGCATCAAGGTGAGCAAAGGCCATTGTCCCTTTTCTAAACCCTCCCCCAGCAGAGCCAGTAAGCTGGGGCTATATCTGAGACTCCAACAACCTAGCTAACACTGTTTAACCTACCTTGGAGATCCCCAGAGACTCTGTCCCACACAACTTACTGGCCCACCTAAGCTATGTTTCCATATGAATAGCTGATCTTGGTTCAGGCTTCACTACTCCCTAAATCCGATCAAACATGCAACCACTGGCTTCAGTGAGCCCCAGGCCAAGCACTAGCAGCAGCCAGCCTAGATTCACAGCTTGACTTTGCCTGGGAATCTCCACACCCAGCACCCGTAGCAGCCATCAAAACACAAGAGGGTCTGACCTTGGCCTACACCACTGGGGAAACCCCAGGGTCAGCACACCAAGTGGACAGCTACAGACCACGTCAGAGCACCATCACCCTGCCCCTGCACAGCTGATCCTTCACAGAGGGTGGAGGTCAGTGGTCAGTGGTCACAGCCAGTCCTTGCAGCTGACTGGCTTGGCTAAATCCCTCCCAATGACCTGCTAACAGCAACCAAGGCTCAACTATAAGAGAAAGGTATACTCAGCCCACACAAGGGGTGAAAACTGAGTAACCAGCTTGGGCGATAGGGGAGACCAATGGACCCTACAGGACACCTACCACATTAGGCCATGCTACCAAGACATGGAGTCAAAACAGCTCTACCTAATACATAGAAACAAAGACAGGAAGGCTGCCAAAATGAGGAGATAAAGAAACATGACCCAAATAAAAGAACAGATCAAAACCCTAGAACAAGAGCTAAACAAAATGCAGATAAGCAATTTATCAGATGCAGAGTTCAAAACACTGGTTATAAGGATGCTCAAAGAGTTTAGGACCTCAGGAGCCTAAAAAAGATCCAGTCAGAAATGAAGGATACACTAATTGAAATAAAGAATAATTTACAGAGAAAAAAAAGTAGAGCGGATGAAGCCAAGAATCAAATCAATTATTTGGAACATAAGTAAACAAAAAACAACCACACAGAACAATAAGACAAAAAAGAATCCAAAAAAAATGAAGATAGTATAAGCATCCTCTGGGCAACTTCAAGAGGTCAAATATTCTCATCATAAGGGTGCCAGAAGAAGAGCAAAAACCCCAAGAAATTAGAAATCGATTTGAAAAAATAGTGAAAGAAAACTTCTCTAAGTTGGTGAAGGAAATAGAAATGCAAGTCCAGGAAACACAGAATCTGAAACAAGATGCATGCAAAGAGGCCCACCCCAAGACACATCATAACTGAAATGTCAATGGTTAAAGATAAAGAGAGGATCTTAAAAGCATCAAGAGAAAAGAAGTTACCTACAGGGGAGCTCCCATAAGACTGACAGCTGATTTCTCCAAAGAAACTTTGCAGGCAAGAAGGGATTGGCAAGAAATATTCAAAGTCATGAAAAGCAGGGACCTACAGCCAAGATTGCTCTACCCAGCAAAGCTATCATTTAAAATCAAAGGGCAGATAAAGAGCTTCCCAGACAAGAAAAAACCTCAAGGAGTTCATCATCACCAAACTATTATTATATGAAATGTTACAGGGACTTATTGGAGAAAAAGAAGCAGATCAAAACTATGAGCAATAAAATGGCAAAAATACATGTCTGTCAACAATTGAATCTAAAAAACAAACTAAGCAAACAAGAATAACAGAGACAGAATCGTGGATACGGAGAACATTTTGATGGCTGCCATTTGAGAGCAGTATAGGGGAATGGATGAAGAGGTGAGGAGGTTAAGAAGTACAAATAGGAAGTTATAGAACAGCCATGGGGATGTAAAGTACAGTACAGGAAAAAGGGGTAGCCAAAGAACTAATATGCATGACCCATGACCATGAACAATGGCAGGGGGGCTGCCTGAATGAGCGGGAAGTTCTAGGTGGAAGGGGGGCAAAGGGGGAAAAATTAGGACAACTGTAATAGAATAATCAATAAAATATAATGTTTTTAAAGAAATTTAGTTATTTTCACTGTGTTTTCAATTTGGGGTGGTTTTTTTTTGTTTGTTTGTTTTTTGGGGTTTTTTTTGGCAAGAAATCAGCAGAGCAATAAAAATGGAAAAGACAAGGGTTAAAATAAACTCATTAGTTACTTTAGCCTCTCAAAACCATTAAATTCAAGAGTTAATTTTTCAACAAGTATTTTTGGAGCACCTGCTATGCTAGTCACTATTTCAGGAACTAGGAATAACAGCATTTATAACACCTCTGAAATTGTGTAAGACACAGCCCTGCTTCCAGTCTAATAGAGGGAGACAGAAAATGTACAACTAAACTTGCAGGCAAATTAGATAAGAGTTATGCATTCAGTAACTATAGTAACACAGGTAACACTATAAAGACTGGGGGCATGAAAAGGGAATTGCATATGGGAATTTCAGGGACTGTCTTGCCCAATTGAAAAGGATATATTGCCATCTACAACAATGTGGATGAACCTGGATGATATTATGCTAAGTGAAATAATCCAGGCACAGAAAAACAAATAGTGCATAATCTCACTTATATGTGGATTCTAAAAAAATTAAACTCATAAAGCAGAGAGTAGAATGGTGGTTCCCAAGACTGAGAGGTGGGGGAAATGAGATGTCAGTAAAAGTACAAACTTTTAGTTATACAGGATGAATAAGGCCTGGGGATCTAATATACAGCATGGTGACTGCACTTAAAAAACTCAATTGTACAGTTGAAATTTGCTAAAAGAGTAGATCTTAAGTGTTCTTACCACACACACAGAAAAAGTGGTAACTGGGTGAGGTAATGAATATGTTAATTAGTTTAATCGTGGTGTTTATTTCACAATGTATACATATAACAAAAACATGTTGTACATCTTATATATTAACATTATTTGTCATTTATACTCCAAAAAAGCTGAAGAAAAATAAAAAGAAGCAACATTTAAGCTGGATTGAGAGATAAGAAAGATCCAGGCTTGTGAAGATCTGAGGAAGAATGTTCTTAGTACCCAAATTACAGAATGACTTCAGCCCTCTCCAGGGTCAGAGAGTAGTTTGATCAACAAACCAGAGTGGTGAGCAAGGAGGAGAGAGGGAGAATAACGTCAGCGTGTAAACAGAAAGGGGCCACTCTTCAGTGGGCCTGATAGGCCCAGGAGTTTGAAATTTTCCAGGAGACAAAGATCCTTCCATTCAGGTAAGTGATGTTAGAGTTTTGAGTAGAAGGAGAATAGCTTACTCAGATTGAGACTCCTGGTCCCATCCTAGATGATTCAGAGCATCAGATGATGGAATTTGAAAGTAAAAAAGCACAAGCATGAAGGTAAATTATAATTAAATTATGATTATTGCATTGATGTTGTAACTGTAAAGTCATAGTGATCAAAACCCTATAGGGGAAAAACTCAGGATGGGACAGTATAGATTCACTTGTCTGGCTGAGTAATTATTTTTCAAAGACACTTGAATACTCAATTGTACATTTTTTTCTTTGCCATAATAAATGGTTTTTAAACTAAATAGAAGACTAAACAGAGTCAGAAAAGGGTCTGTTACAGGAGGTGGTCCAGGCACATGTAGGCTCTGATAAACCCAACACCCTTTACTTAGGATACACCTAGCTTAATATTGAGTGCAATATTAAGTACTGAATATATGTAATATTATTCCAATATTGAGTAGAAATCTATTACATACAGCCTAATATTGAATTTTGTATACCATGCAATCACTTTTTGATATAAGTTAGTATTTATTATTGAAAAGAACAAAGATATCCAGAAGTAGATAAAGCACATAAAATCTTACATTTACTCTTACTGTAAGTAGTTAATACATGATGAATGAATAAATGAACACCTACCTTTCAATCATTTGTCACTCAATAAAAATATTCAATTTAGTTGAAATTATTTGAGTTGAAAGTTACTTTGAATAATGTCTATTAATTTTTATGACAAAATTTAAGTCTATATGATATCAGGATATGGGATATTTTATTATAAGTTATTGATACAGAAGAAATTATAAAATGAGGCTTTAACATTAGCAACTCCATTCTAATATATATTTGGCATTATTATAGTTATACTTAGTTTGGGGCATAGATTTTATGTCCATAAAAACAACCTGGGGGAAATAATGATTGACTTAGAGTGTTTTGATAAAGCCTGTCATAAATATATTTTTCTTAAATTTGCCCTAAAAAAGAGTTATATCAAAGAGAAATATTTAAAAAATATGTCTAAAGGTGATACTTCTGAATAACCAGAAACATTATAAACAACTCATTGACTCAAGCACATGAGATTATCAATGAGCTAAGGCGGCAGCTGCCTGATTATGTTTCATACCCTGCCTTTTTTTCTTCTCATAAGATATAAATTATACACAATTAGATGCATATTATTTTAACAGTATAGTCCAATGGGTTTTGATAAATGTATACACCCTGCTACCAACACCACACTGTAGAAACTTTCAAGGCCATTTCCAATAAATCTCATCTTTCCATTTAAGGCAATCATTTTTATTTCACCATAGCTTACTTTTACCAGGTTTAATAGTATGTTAAAAAAATTATATTATTCAGCAATAAAAATGAATGAACTACTGATAGACACAACAGTGTGAATAGCCCTCCAAATTATGCTGAGTAAAAGAAAAACCAAACAAAAAAGAAGTACATACTGCATTATTCTATTTATAAAAATATTCTAGAAAACACAAACTAAACTTTAGTGACAGAACTCAGATAAATGGATAAATAGGGACCAGGGAGAGGATCGGGAAGAGAAATTAAAAATGGACATAAAATTTTGCAGGTATATTCATATGCCAAAACTTATCGAATTGTACACTTTAAATGTGTAGGGTTTTTTTTAATTACATCTCAGTAAAATTTAAAATTATGATTCAAATGGTAAAGCAGTTTCCTGGAAAAGAAACGTTTACTTTGCAAGTCACACTGAGCTTTTATATTCAATAAATAATTAAGTTTTCATATTTTTTAAATTTGAAATTATGTTTCTCTGAATTTTTTTCTTTAAAGCAGTTTTCCTCCTCCTCCTCTGATTTCAATTCTATGTATATTCGATGTCTCTGTATTGTCCCACAGTATAAAGGTCAATCGAGCTCTTTGTATTTTTCTCACTCTGAGCTATAGTTTGGCTTACTTCTACTGAGCTGTCTGTGAGTTCACTGCTCTTTTCTACTGTCTAATCTGTTGATTTGACCTCCAGTGAATTTTTTCATCCCACTTCTCAAATTTGCATTTGACCCTATTTTAGCTTGCATTTCTCTACTGTGAACTCCTCTCTGTTCATACATTACATCCATCTTTACAGTAACTATTTGAAAATATTTATATTATCTTAAACTTATTTTAGCCAAAAGTCTCTAGTTAAATTTTATTTCAGTTCCATTTACAAAACAATTGTGAATACATGTTGTTTTAGTCTGAATAGATAACTACTTCATTTAATGTTTTGTGTAGTTTTGATGTACTATTCAAAGCACAAACACTCTATTCTTTAAATCCAAACCTTTTCCCTCACATTTATCCAATAATTTGGACACATGAGATGTGCACTGGACCTAAAATTAAAATTTCTGTGAGAACCACCATCATTAGAAGAATAAACTCACTGATCTAACTATGTCAATATGGTTTCAATCATATATTCAATTATATGTGAGTGATTGACACACTAAGATAGCAAGAAGCCTCACTCTACCTTCAGAATCTTTTTTTTACAAGTTCGCATGTATTTTCTGTTATAAAGAAACAAACAATAAAACAATGTCTTAGTCCAGATTTATTTTGAAGTGATGCCGTGCTTTATACTTTTGTTGAGGCATAAGTAACATAAAATACAATGCATATATCTTAAGTGTGCAGTTCCATGATTTTGACAACTGTATACCTCCATATAACAACCACCCAGATCAATATAGAGAACATTATCATAACCCCCAAGATTTTTGCCTTTTCTCTTTTGGAATTGGAATTAGTTTGCTTTGTTCCAAAGGTAACCGCTTTCTAATTTCTATGAACATGGAATAGATTTGCCTGTTCTTGTGAAATGAAGTGATATTCTTTTGCATCTAGGTTCATTCACACAAATAATATTTTTGAGATTTATCCATTTTGTTTTATCAATCAAAAGTTTATTCTTTTTTATTAAGTAGTATTCCATTGTATAAATATATTACAATTTCTTTATCCATTTTTTTTTGTATTGATGAAACTTTGGATTATTTTCACATTTTGGCTATTCAAATTTTGGCTATTATAAATGAAGTCCACCATGAACATTCTTGCATACATGTTTCCATTTCTCTTGACTGAATACCTAGAAATGGAATTGCTATGTCATAGGATAGATTTATATTTTACTTTATCACCCGCTTACTTATGCTTAGTGTTTTGTGGTGTATCTTTTTGCATGCTTTTAAATTTAACTTGTGATTTTAGATATTACAGAATGTAGATGGGTCTTGCTTTTTATCCAGTCTTATAATTCATTTCTTTCTAATGGAGTATTTAGTGCATTTACACTGAATATAATTATGGTTTTGTTCAGATCAGTTTAATTCTACTATCTTTTTTATTTGCTTATTTATTTATCTTTTGCAATGTGTTTTCTATTTGTCTTATCTGTTAGTTGTACAACTGTTCTTTTACTCCTATTGTCTTTTTGGTTTATAGAGTATTTTTATCATTCAATTTTATCTAATTTATTGACATTTTAGCAGCCCGTGTGTGTGTGTGTGTGTATCTGTTTGTCTACTTGTGTGTGTTTTAGTGGTTACCCTAAAGACTGAAATATGCACACTTAACTCACCACAGCCTCAACTGAAATATTATACTACTACTTCAGGAACAATCCAAGTATTATATAATCATGTAATTTAATTTACTCCCTACTCAATTTTTGTATCCTAGCCATATACAAGTATTTGAATTCAAGATATTCCATTATTGTTTTTGCTTTCAACAGTCAGTAATTTTTTTAAAAACTTCATCAATTTCATGGGCCTGGGAAGGCTGAAGTTAGAGTTCAAGGACATCAACACAGCCAAGACCTAAGAGGTCAAGATTCTAGAGAAAAGAGTTCAAAGAATTGAGCCCAACAGTCTGAGCCTCTTTTCCTCCTGAGGCATTTGCCAATGTGTAAGTAGCATGGGTCAAGATATATAGAAGTAGGGCAGGAAGTAGCTGCTAGAGTTTGAGAATCCATGCAGAATTTTTGTCAGTTTCATAATTATGGGAGATTTTTTAAAATGGGATTAAAGGACCATTAAAAGGATGGGGCTTTGATTAAAAAAAATAATAAAAAACCCCCACAAAACCCTGAAGTATTCCATTGGACACAGAATAGAAGGGCTATAGTCTAAGAGTGAGGTTAAACTAAAAAGAGACCGGGCTTACAAAGACTGAAACCCAGCTGTGAATCAGCTCAGTCTGTCTGGATTAAAGTAATCCATGCCTATTCTAATTGCCTGCCAGAAGCTAAAGAAATCCTGTCTAGAGAAAGATAACATTTTCCAGGACCCCTCTAATTTTTATACACAATTTCTATAAGTCAGTAAAAAAAAAAAAAAAATTACCAGCTATACAAAGTAAAAGATAAAGGGGGGAAAAAGCAAAGAAACTGATATGTGATGTGCATATTGGTTTTCAGACAGACTTTAAAATAGTTGTGATTGATAAAGATAATAGGTGACAAGATGAAATTAACCAGAAAACTGAAATTTATATCAAATGAATAAAAAGGCAATTCTAAAACTTAAACTAAAAATAATAATAATATATGAAATAAAAAATGCAATAGAGGTGACCTCACAGCCGCCAGAATAGGTAACATTTAAAAACTACTCACTACAGGAGGCAGTACTGGTAGTTTTTGCTGTGTGCTGCAAGCAGAAGGTGGTTCTGAGGGGCTTGGCAGTAGCAGTGGCAGAGGCTCTGCATGCGTGGCTCCTGGCCTGGCGACCTAGGCATCCGTGCACCAGTGGGCTTGAGTGCTGCAGCCACAGAGCTGGCCTGAGCACGCGCTACACGGGGGCACCACAAGCACAGAGGCGCGAGGGCTCAGCTCAGAGATGCTCACCTTCCCGGACAAGGAGGAGGTTGACCTACTTGGCGCCACTGACAAGTAGGGTTCTGAGTTCTAGTTCACTGACTTCACCCTTCCCAGCCAGACCCTGATGACCCCTGGAGGTCTGGAGATGGAAGCACCGGAAGCCCTGTCCACACTGTCACCGTGATCAGATAACTTCAAGTACAGGTGGGTTAACCCAGGGAGTCCTGTGGAGCCCGCCATTGATGACAGCATGGGGCAAGACCAGCTGGTTGTTAGCTGAGGTGAACTTCAAAGAAGATGAACATATACCTATTACATGAAGGATTTCCCTGTACACGCCTGTAGTTACTGCGGAATGCACAAGCCGGCTTGCATGATTTACCATATTACCAGCAGGAACTGGTTCTGTTACCAACGTGGATATACTTCTGTCAGCCACGTTCTAAATCACCTCATGAGAGCAAAATGCTCAAGGTGGGCTCCTGGAGGAGACGGTTCTGAAACGTTCCAATAGCGGCCATCACGGCAGTCTTCCTCGTTGGCTTTACTCCTCTCTAGGCCAACTTGGTCGTGGTGCTGCTGTGCAGGTGGTGCTGCTGTGCAGGCAGCCCTGCTCCAGGCAGAGCAGCTTCGAGGACATCAACTGGGACAGCCCGTAGTGGCAGCCCCGAGCCAGGACCAGTGCATCTTGCCTGGTTGATCAAAATCCCTTCCAAGTAGGAGCAGTCATGGGCTTGCCAGATCACCATCTAGCAGATCAACAAGCTGGAGGGGACCCGGAGGAAAGTCCTTCCGCCACCTTGGAGGACACGGAAAAGTGGGGTGAAACGTAGACAAGGAGCCACGGTACTTCCTTCTGCATTTCCGGGGCTCTTACCAGTACCAGAACACTATTTGGCCCTCTGGCGAGGCTGCAGGCCGGCTACAATTAGGAACTGAAAACAACCCCAGACTCAAGACAACATCATGGTCAGGTGGGGCCTGGCCCTTAACAAGACTGATTTGCACAAACTGATTTGCCCAAGACTGATTCTAATAATGAAGGATTCGTCATAATTTGCTTCAGAGATGTGCAGCTCCAGCAGGGGGATGGTATGTGTCGGTAATGCAAAGGAGACCTGACACCCAAGTGGAAAGGAATAGCCACGTTATGAAGATCTCGGGTAATTACGGCAATGAGATCACCATTGAGCTAGCTGCATGCAAAGCAATGGTGAGTGCACCTGTGCAGGTGACTCATCACTTCCCAGTGGGTTTCATATGGAAGTTATACAGGATGCAACATGCATTGAAAATGTTTGCAGTGAGCAAGACCTCTGTTTGGGGCCACATCTACCACGAGCTGTTTAGCCATGAGGTGAATGTGATCACTGTGTGCCCTGCTGCCTGAGCATTTCACGCATAAAGGCTCCCAGACCTCAACCACTCTGGAGTTTAAGCTTTGAAAACTGTGCTGCAGAGACCACTAAACATGATCCAGAGACCAGTGGGCACGGGAAAAACAGTGACCTTGGCCACCGTTGTCCACCACCTGGCTCATGAAGGCAACGGGCCTGGGCTCCTGTGCGCTCACAGTAACAGAGTCACGGATGAACTGACCAATGAGATCACCAGACCCGGCTGAAAATCCCGCAGCTCTGGCTCTCCAGTGTCATTCCCAACCCTGCACAACCAGACCAGGAACATGGATGGCATGCCGGACAGAGTTCCAGACGCTGCAGTAGCTGAAGGATGAGGCCGGGCCTCTATCGTCTGTGCACAAAAGCGGTAACGGGCCCTGAAACGCACCTCCGAGGGAGCTGCTTGGGAAAGCAGACTTCTTCTGCTGCGCGTGCGTGGATGCCATGCGGACGACCTCTGAGATCGCCAAGACACAGTTCTGTTTCATTTTAATCGGTGAAAGCACCCGTGCCTGTGTCCTGAGAGGGTTTTCATTTACAGAAAATATGGTGTTTGGGGTTTCCGGTTTGCTTTTTGAAGATTATTTCAAAGAAATACTGAAAAATATTCTTCCCTTGTCTCTCAAAGCTTGATTAATTAGTGGACCTGGGAGGAGGGAGAAGCCTCCAGTAAGCGAAGTTCAAACAAGCCAACACAACTCGCGATAAAGATCAGCACCTGTGCGGCAACTGCCAGGAGGATTTTTGTTTTCAGTTTTGGCTTCCGGCTGCTTTTCCCTGCACTTCAGGGTGGTGAGGAAGCACCCGTCAGGCACGGCGGCTCCAGGTCCTTTGCTGGACTCTGAGGATCCAAGTTCTTCCCAGAGCCGTAAACGCAGCCCCTCAACCTCCCAGCTCCTCAGGGGCCTCAGGACGGACTGGCCATGAAGCAAGAGGGCAGGAAGATGGCTGTTCCCAAGAATTCAGTGAAAGGCAGAAGCCAAAAGGGTCAAGGAGGAACTCATAAATCCCTGTGGCCCAGGGCAACCTTATTCTCTACTGCCCACAAGTTTGGAGCTCTCTACCTGTGGGCACTGCTTCAATGACGTGATTCCTCCTGCTTTTTAGGGGAAAAGAAACAAAATTTAGAATAAGTAGGTACTGGGTGGAAGGAGCTTGGAGGAGTTTGTCACCTCAGGTGATAGAGGGGCCATCCTTCTGGGTTATTGTAGTTGGGAAAGCCAGCCCCCAGCTCCTCGCATACTGCTGATGGGGTATTAGTCTCTCTGGCCACCACCTAGTTGGGGACTGTCCCTACCTACACAGGCCCTGGTGACCCTGAACCCTCATATGCTGACAGTGGCCCTTATCCCAAAGTCTCCAGATTCCAGCTTGTACACACAGGCCACCTTCCCTCCAGAAAGGATTCGTCCATTACCATTTTGCTCTCCCCTCTTTCGGTAGGACGTGCGGAGCCATGCTATTCCTCAGTGCTGTTTGCTTTGTTTTGCACTTTTGGAGCAGTAGTTACTCTGAGTTTTCCAAACTGAGGGGCATCTGTACCAAGACAATGTAACTTTTGATTTTTGGTCAATTTGTTCTAAGCTCCTTTGTCACCAATACTATGATAAGCAAATAAAAAAACAACAATGACAATGTTTAGGTGAGTGACAAAGTAGAACAATCAAAGTTCTTAAACACTGTGAGTGGGTGTACAAAAGGGTAAAACCACTTTGGAAAAAGATCTGACCATTTCTTATTAAATAATACACTTTCCCTATGGTATAACAATTTCACTCCTAAATATGTGACTAAGAGAAATGGACATATGATCAAAAACTAACTTACTTGTACAAGGAAATTTCATAGTAACTTTGTCATAGAGCTCAGAACTGGAATGTAGTCTATTGTCCATCAACAGAATACATTAAAAATGAACCAAAATACTCGTACAATAAAATGTTATTCAGCAATAAAAGCGGATAAACTACAGTTACAGGTTGAATTGTATCCCCCTAGAAAAGATATGTTGAAGTCCTAAATTCCCAGTACCTCGGAATGTGACCTTATTGTGAATGGGATATTTTTTTAGAAATAATCAAGTTAAAATGAGGTCTTTAGGGTAGATCCTAATCCAATATGTCTGGTGTCCTTATGAGAAGGGGAATTTTGGATACAGAGACAGATACACAGAGGAAAGAAGATGTAGAGGTACACAGGGAGAAGACAGTCATGCAACTGTAGTGAACTGTTTACAAGTGAAGGAACGCCAAAGGTGGTAGCAGCAAAAGCCAGAAGAAACAAGGAAGGATTCTCCCCTGGAGTCATCGGGGAGGGCATGGCTCTGCTAATGCCTTGGTTTCAGATTTCCAGTCTCCAAAACTGCGGGACAATCAAATTCTGTTGTTGTTCTGTTTAATTCTGTTGTTTATCAATTTTTAGTAGCTTTTTATGGCCATACTGGGAAATTTATATAACTACCAATATATTTAATAACATGGATGAATCTCAAAAGCCTTAGATTGTATAAAAAAAGCCTTACATGAAAGATATATACTGTACAAGTCACTTTCCATGAAGTTCTAATTTATGGAGGAAAAAATTAGAACAATGTTTGCTTATGGGTGTGGAAGGTGGGAGGGACAGGGAGAAGGCATAAGGAAACCCTCCGGGGTGATAATAATGTTCTCGATAAAGGGGTTCAGTTATAGAAGTGTTTGCACTTATCAAAACTCGGAAAATGAATAGTTATGATTCATACATTTCATTGTATAGGGTCCAGCACAAATAGAGCCCCCTTTTTCATTACAAAATCTCTTATTCAAAATCATACGCATGTAATCCTGTAACATTATATCACACTCAAGCACACTACATGACATTTTAGGTGGAATGTTCAAACTGCTGTCCCTTGCATGAGAGACATTTACATGCCCTACCAACCACACTCAAGCAAGGCTTACTTCTGCTGGACCCTGTATATAAGTTCTATCTCAAACAAAATAAAAACTACATACAAATAATGTACTCTAGCTAAGAGTATATATGCTGAGGTATTTAGAAGGAAGTGTGCTGATGTCTGCATTTTAATTTGAAAAATATTAAATGTAAGATGGATTGATGAACAGACTAGGAGATGGATAGGTAGATATATGAGGATGCAGGTACAATATAATTTTAAAGGTAGAATCTAGTTGGCGGCATATGGGTGTTCAATGTGAAATCCGTTCAACTCTTCTGGATGTTTGAATTTTCATAATGAAATGTTAGAGATGAAAATGTCATAGTCCATTTACTAGCAAATTAAATATAACTGAAGCACAGAATTTTTAAAAGAATTTTAAAACATAGAAAGGGGCATAGTGATACTAGACAGTGATAAAGACTAACACGTATAATTGGAGTTCTGGATGAAAAGGAGAAAGAGAAAATGCTAGAAGCAATTTTTTTAATGATAATTTTAAGACTTTTAAAGCAGATGAAAGACTTCAAGCCACATATTCAGTTAATGCAATGAATGCAAGAATACAAAGGAAAACACAAGTAGGTACGAGTAGTTAAACTGTTGAAAAACAAAAACTTCTGAGAGCATGAGGAGGGGCAACAATCACATAGAGAAGTGACTCCTCCACAAAATGACACCTTTAAGGTGAGTACGTGGGTAGAGCTAGCATTTATTAGTCTCCTATTATGTGTCAGGCTCTAGGCTAAACCTTTTGTATACATTATCCCCTTTAATCCTTACACCCTTCCCAATGAGGTGGAATTAATATCCCATTTTAATAAAAAGAGGCATTGAAAAGTTAATTATTTGCATGAAGTCAGATAGCTAACCAGTGATAAAGATTGCATTTATTTGTGACAGACTCCAAATATACTCATCTTACATATTATGCTTTTTCTTGTATTATAAATGTTCTGCTTTTGCTTTTCTGCAATCCTGTATATCTGCCTAGGCTCTAGGTCTCAGTATTCCTTAATTTGGCTAATCCCCCTGCCAAGTCTTGTAGTAGTTTTGACAGTATGCCTGGGGTTAATATTTAAAAAGGAGAGGGAGAGAGAGAGAGAGAGAGAGAGAGAGAGAGAGAGAGGTGGAGCACTAGTATCTCGTATTGGATAACAAGGGTACCGATCACATTAGAGTATGGTACTGGAGCACTGACTATAGAGGGAGTACATTTAATTGGCATCTCTTCTTTGAATGCAGTATATCTAGTCTCCATTTTGACACTATAGTGGATGACTGAAATGCTACCTTGTGTCTTGTTAGCACTGTATTGTAAAGTGTATATTATTATAGAAAATTGACAAGGTGATGAGCTGTCACTTCAGCTAAGAGAATACCCTATTTTTAATGAATATTATTTCATAAGGAAAGGTGCTGATGACAGCTTATTTCTGTGGAAACTATTGATGCATAACCTTTTTGCTAGACAACATTATATCAGTAGCGACTATACCTAAAAAGACTATACTAGAAAGGTTTGCAAGAAAAAATTTTGAGAAATGAGGATATAAGAGTAAGCAAAAATATTTTTAATATACTGTGTTAGTATATATATTATGAGAGATTTTGCGGGGGTATATTTTTATAAGATAGTAATTTATATGCCAATAATATTTTGTTTATATGTATATCTTTAAATCTGTGATAAGATGTAAGAATATGTCTACAGAATAAATTTACATGTGTGAAAAATGCACAAATGCATATAGGTATATACTTACATCCATATATATAAAAAGTCCGAAGTCAGCACTTATATATTACATAAATATATCCAATCTGTCATATAAGCACTGATCTTCCACTGGTTACTGGAATTAGGAGAGCTAAATTCAAGTCTTGGTTCTATTACTTTTATAATCTTGGGAAAGCCCCTTAATCACTTATTTAAGATGATTTTACTTCTCAGTTAAAATGAATAAAATAATAATGCCCTACACACTTCACAGGGTTGTTAGGAGGCCATTCAAAGCAATAAAGTGTGCCCTGGCTGGGTTGATCAGTTGGCTGGAGTGTCCTCCCATAAACTAAAAGGTCATGGGTTTGATTCCCAGTCAGGGCACATAACAAGGTTACGGGTTTGATCGCTGGTTGGGGCCTGTATGGGAGACAACTGATCAATGTTTCTCCCTCACATCAATATTTCTCTATCCCTCTCCATTACTTTCTCTGTAAAATTAATAAATGTATCCTCAGGTGAGAATTTAAAAAAGAAGAAATAATCATAATGTGTATGAAAGAAATTTGATATTACAAAAAAATAATACAAGTGGGTATATAATTGTATCTTATGTTATAAAAATATAATATAAATTAAATATGAACATATATATGTACATACAAGGTCTGTCCAGAAGGTATCCCACCATGTAATATAAAAAATAGAGGCATTTATTGAAGAAGATACAAGATACAAGAAACATTTCACGTGGGATAATGATATCTAAGTCCCCTTCACAGTAGGCACCTTGGGACCTCACACAGTTCTCCCAGTGCCATCAGCTACCCTGTCATATATTCCTGAATCTCATCTACAGTCTGAAATCACTTCCCTTTCAAAGGTGATTTTAGTTTTCAGAAAAGCCAGAAGTAGCAGGGTGCCAAATTTGAGCTGTAGGGGGGCTGCGTTACCTGGGTGATTTGATGTTTCGCTAAAAAACTCTGCATGCAATGTGATGCATGAGCAAGTGTGTTGTCACAATGAAGCTGCTAAACACCAGGTGCCCATAGCTGTGGCCTTCTGAATCATCCAAATAGTGGCCATGGAGGAATGTTCAAGCTTATCGCAAAATTTGGTGCAGATTCGTTGTTTTACTCACTCAGTCATTTTGAATGCAATGGCCACATAGCACACATACTCACTTGACAGCATCTAGTGCCCCCACTACTAGTACAGTGAAGTCATCATTGTTCACACATGCACACTCCAGTCTGCTCTCCTTGGCTGCCAGGTTATATTGATGTCATGCAAACTGTTCTTGTTGTATTAACAATGACTGAACTTTTTCTGGACAAATTACATATACACATACACACATCATCTTATGATATGGCCTGAACTTTTCTAGAAGTCATTAACCTATGGGTTCAAATAAGGCTATGTTAATAATAAACAAATTTCACCATTCCATTGCCCACATGCTAATGAAATCACATCAGGATCTGACCCACCTCTTTCTAGGACAATTAGGGGGAGTGGTGTTTTGGGAGTCCATGGAGCACATGCCTGTTCTCCAATACTTCCATGAAGTCAGCCACGTAACTCATACTACTACTTAACAGCCCACCTGCTCATGGCAGGAATGACTTACGTATCTGGATGCTATCGTCCAACACCCAGAAAGTGGTCAAAGTCCAAAGAGCCAGAGTGCAGCTCTGATCTTGTCCTGCACTCAAGTGAGGGAATGCCTGTCTAACTGACACAATTTCCAAGTCACTGTTAGTAACGCTGGCAACACTTTGTATTTGTAAGTGCCCTCTGTTTCCTCCTGTAACCCTCTCTGGCCACAGGACCCTGTCAGGAGTCCAAGTTTATAGCCCCAAATCTGGGACAGACGGTGATCTTTATTTTATTTTTTCTGATTTTTCCAGCCTCTCCCCTTGCTTTCTTCCTGTATTGAAAACCTCTTCTCTCGTTTTCCTTTAACCAAAAAATATGTTTTTTAATGGCACCATGTTTATTTCACTAGTTTCCCAGACTTGACTAAAAATGCCTGAACTCTGGTTGGGAATACTTAGTGTTCCAGTTACTCATTGCTGTGCAACCTACTACTCCAAAATTTAATGACTTAAAACGAGAATAATGTTTTGCTTTTCACAGTTCTGGCTGGGTGGTTCTTTTGCTGGTCTTTCTGAGCTTATTCATGTAGCTGAATTCAGCTGACTAGATGGGAAACTGGGCTCAGTGAGGACACTGGGATGACTGTGCCTCTGTTTCTACAGTCTCTCATCATTTAGTAGACTAGGCTAGGACCCCTTGAATAGCAGTGAGCATGTATCAAAAAAACAAAGACAGAAGCTGCCAGGCCTCTTAAAGCCCAGTTTCTCAAATGTACAGCATCATTCCCATAGCATTCTGCTGATCAAAGTAAATCAAAAGGCCATCCCAGATTCATTAAGAAATAGACCACGCTTCTTGGTGGAGAAGGCATGCAAATAAAGAGATGATAGGAATTGCTGGAGGGTCATCTTTGAAGATAAACAACTATAGTTAAGCCTCTGGTCACAGCAATGCAATCCCCATCCTGAGATTCCAAAGTCTCATTCAATTACAATTTTAGCCCAAAGTCCATATTTTCATCATTAAATCATTCCAGATGTGGAATAGTCTCCATAGGTTTGGTTATTCAGATGCAGCTGCTCAGGCACAGTTTCTTGATTTGTGATCTAAAATGACAAGTCATCTCATCTCCTTACCTCATCCTTATACAAGTATCCAAAATCCTATAAGATTATAATAGATTCTCCTGGTCAAGAAAGGGAGAGATGGAAGATGCATAAAGCCACCAATCCATAGCAATTCTGAAATCTTGTTAGGTACATATTTTCAGGGCTCCCTACTCTGGGATTAGGGAATGTTACCTGATTAGGGACCAGCTCTTCCAACTGAGAATAACGTTCTGGTTCATTATTCACTTGGCTCTGGGCATTACTTTCTCTCATCACAAATAAAGAAATAGCTACCATTTCACAATTAGTGTACCATTTTTGGTCTCAAACAATGCACTCTGCATGTCAACAGCTGATCAGGACTTATTAAAAGTTAAAAATGAGGTGTATGACCTTGATGGAGGACGCATGCAAATAGAGAGATGATAGGAACTGTTGGATGTATTTCTGTAAATACACCAACAATGTACGTGGAAATGCTTAAGTCATTTATATAAATTGATCAGTGTAATTATATAATGAATACATAAATAATCTATATAATTTATATACTAAATTAAACTGTCTTCTAATGCAATTAAGCTGTAAAGAAATATTTCCTATGATCTCAGAAATGAATTGTTGTTTTAATGGCTCTTAATTCTGTTCCTTTACTTAGTTCTAGAAAGGGAAGTAGGATATGGCTTTATCAAGAGGCCCAAGGGGAGTTAGATGGTATCACTCATTTCCAGAAGTGTGTATATAAAAAAACAGGAACAAGAAATATTTGTCAGAACATATCTCTTTAGATATGTGCAGTAGAGAGGAGTGAAACCTAATTGAACATGGTCTAGCCTCCGTTGAGAATAATCGTGAAATACTTCAGTTCTCCAGTTCTCCAATACTTCTTGGACGCTTTCTTATGAAAGTTTTAATTGAGAAACCAGAATTGGAGACACATTGCTGCCTATCTAAAATATCGCTGTGTACCCTTTTAGTGGACCTACATTAACTGCTTGTCAACTGCTGAATAGGGTTCCAATTTCCCTTTCCCCAGTTATTTATTTATAATTTAGATGTTTTTCTTATATATATTGGGGTCACTATCAGAGGCAACATTTTAATACAAGCACGGTAAAAGGTTGAGATCTTTCTTTATTATAGGGTTTCTTCTATTATATTTTTTAAAAATTTCCCCAAGTTTCCTAGGATTTTCAGTTGTGCATCTGTTGGCTTTTCTTTATCTGTCTTTTGTGTATTACTTTTCTAATTATTAATCTTTTTTCTTTGCCATTTTATTTTGCTATACTTTTCAATCACTTAGTGCACATTTGTGATTGTGTTTGTAATACATCCATTTCACATTTTATTGTTTCTGCTTTGCTTTTTCCCTATGATCGTGTTATGTCTCTTTCACTCTTTTCTACCTCCTTTTCTGTCTTTTCCTTTTGAATAGGATATACTGTTTAATTGTTGTTTACTAAAGTTTGTATTTTAATGTGTAATATTATAATAAAGAAATGTTTGATTCATGTGTTCCACTTTTTACCATAATTCTTTTTTCTGATGTGTAGTTGTATTTGTCATTTTCTGTTGCATTTCCTGCCTCCTTTCTTTTCCTGGCAACATAACCTTTAACAGAATCCTTTGCTTTCAGGTGAGCTATTAGTTATGGAACAGAATAGCAAGGTATTGGGAAAATGAGCCAGGCTACAGAGAATGCCAGTTCAGATACTTTGCTCCAGTATTCCTCCTCAACAAGTCTGTTATGTACTCTACCATGAGAGTACATTTCACAAAGACTCTGGTCATGCTAGTGTCCCCTTTTTGTCTTCAGCAAAGGCCATTTATGAAACACAAGTGTTTCGTGTGATCATTTGGCCTTTCTTTCTCTTCAGCCACCATGATCGGCCACTGCAAAGCTGCTGCACACACACTGCCTCACCCTTGCTGAAAGGGGATCCCTTCCTTTCCTCCTTCCTTCCCCTCCCTCTGCCTCTCCTTCCTCTCTGTCTTCCTCCCTTCTGCTCTTTCTTCCAAATTACCTGATCTGACTTGCTTTAATGTATCATATCAACTTCTTAAATATTATTCAAACCTCTGCTAGAGTTTTCTACCTCTCTGCCTTGATTACCCTCTTTCTAGAAAACTTCGTTTCTCTTCTGTGGTCCGCTAAATTCCACATATCTTTCAAAACCACTTCAAGTTCCACTGTTTAGTGAAACTTTTCTAAATCATGCTGGCTTCTCATGTGAAAATATAAAAAAATATTTTCTTACAACACCGTTGGCAACTGATAGATTGTCTTGCCATCTCAACTCTAAGAGGTTATTCACTACTATACTGTTAAATTTCCCCACACCTAGATTTTAAGATCCTTGAGGTCAGAGACAAGGAATACTTTTCAGTTCCCTACAGCTTCTGGTCCAGTGACTTATACATAGAAGCTTAATAAATTTTGGGTGATTATGTGTAACAGGAGCCAAAATGAGATATGCAGAAGGTGAAAAGCTTTTCAAGCTTTTTTATATACAAAGCATAATAGAAATTTTTAGTTATATTAAACATGAAAAATATAGAAATAAAAGAAAAATTTGAAAACCTTTAAATATATGTCAACTCTGATATATGCTTTTATTGTTGTAGACACAAAATTTCTGGGGCAAACAGTTATCCATTATGAAGTAATTGAACAAAAGTGTAAAACTTTTGTTCAAAATTTTCCAAAACATGTAAGGAAAAAATTTTTTTCTAAGAAAACCAGTTTCACTAGTTAAAATTTCTTCACCCAATTTCTCCAAATCAGGAATAATATAACTTTATTTTCTTCATAATTCAAGCTGAAGTAAATGTAATTTAAGTTCCCAAATTAAAGCATCAGCAATAAAATGACATTATTAGTTTTTTTGCAACCTTGACCAAAACTAAGAGATGAAAACTAACTGAAAAAAATTATCTCAGAAAGAGTAATGTAGGGTGGCAGCAAGGGGAAGTGAATAAATACAACACATGGAAATATATCAAAGTTAGAACAATACTTCAATACTTGTACCTTCTAAGACAACAAATATTTAAATGAAGATACATTTTCCATCCAAAAGAATAGAACTCTGAAAGTAATCTAGGTGATAGATGTGATTACCTATACTTATAATATTATGTATTCATTATGTAAGTTTCTTTTTTTACATATTTTAAAGTGTGCTTTACTGAGGATTTTAAAATACTTCCAAGGTTATAAGTATACATAAAATTCATGCACTGATTTTTTAATTTAATCTTTATTGTATTTTTTTCCATTATCATTTAGTCGCCTATCTCCCCCTCCCCCTAGCAATCACCAGACAATGTTGTCCATGTCCATAAGTCCTTTTCCTTTTTGCTGAATCCCTCCCACCACCCCCTAACCCCAGTCCCCACTAGCTGTCATCTGCACGTGGAATCTAATGAACAAACTGAACAAGCAAAACAGAGACAGAATAATAGATGGAGAGCAGATACAAGTTTCTTAACATGGAAAGATATTCATTATATATAATTAATGTTTTAAAAATCAATTAAAACAATGCTTACTGTGTAATTGTACTATGTAGATAATATAAGTCTTTAGCTCTAAAAGGAAAGTATAGTGAATGCTGTGGGGGTCCCTTCTATATTTAATACCTTTACTGAGCAAGTGCATCCACACTGGGGCTGCTGTGAGCATAGACTATTGACACCCCACTGCTGATGACTTCCTCTGAAAAACTGTCCTTCACCAAGTAGGAAGAGCTTTGCCCAGATTTACAATTCCCTCCTCCGATGGCACCCTGCCATCAATGACCGAATTACACACGGCACAACTGCCTGTCCCCATTGCCTCAATTCGCAATCAAAACAGGGGTGCAGTCCACGCTCTGAGTCCCCCGTGCTCCGATTGCACAGACTTCCTCAGCCCTGTCCCCCGCCTTATCCTATTACTTCTCTGGCCATGAGCGCACACTCTCAGTCACGCATACTTGATTCTACTGCAGGCACAGTTTCTGGGGAACCAGACCTCAGGGAAACATAAAACACACTGTTAAAAAATAGTTCCACAGGCACTGGGATTAAATATCATTTAGTTTATTGTTACACTTTTTTTCTAATTAAAATATATTGTTTGTATTGTAAAAAAATGAATTATAAAAAGTTTCAAATGCTAATATTTCTAAATTGTGTTTTATAGGCTTTTGTTTGGTAGCACCTGTGTTAAAATTAAAAATATAAAAAATAGGAAGTTAAAATAAAAACATTTAATATATTTTGTTTTAATAAAATATTTTTTGTAATGTTTTTACTTATTTATTTTATTTAGAGAGAGGGGAAGGGAGGGAGAAAGAGAGGGAGAAAAACAGCAATGTATGGTCGCCTCTCATATGCCCCCAATGGGGGACCCTGCCTGCAACCCAGGTGTGTGTCCTGACTGGGAATCTAACTGGTGGCCCTTTGGTTCACAGGCCGGCACTCAATCCACTGAGCCACACGAGCCAGGCATAGGTACAGAGGCAGATTAAGGTTGGTTGAGGCCCCGGGCACCTTAAAAAAAAGAGACAGGGAAAATAAAAATATATGTTTAAAAACACATATTTTTAAAACCATAAATGAAACAAGTGCATATCCACAACTAATTTACATCCCTGCATATTTGCGTATATCGTACGTCTGCTATCGTACGTCTGCACTGCAGGAGAACCCCTGTAAGTGCAAAGTAGCAAATACGATTCTATTGCTCCAATGAGCGGTAGGGCAGCCAGGCAGGGCCTGTGCTGCACAGTATGTGTATAGGAGGCAGCGTAGTAATGGAATAATGAAAATAAGTGAAAATAAACATGCTATCAGGTTTTACCACCAATCGTAAACTTACACGTAATTAAAATTGCACATATGAAACCAAACTTGGTGTCATTAGAAAAAAGTGTAAAGTTGGGGTTTTGTGGGGCCCTTCAGAAGTTGGGACCCAGGGCACATGCCCAGTGCGCCCGCCATTAAATCCTCCTCTACATAGGTAGATACGCTTTGTCTCCTCATACAACCAAAAGAAGGACAATAACAAATTTAAAACAAAAAATAACTAGAGCTGCCAGCAAATTGAACTATATGGATAACGAAGGAGTTAAAGAAGATACATTCATTCAGACTGGCAGGAGGGGCAGAGACGGGCAGCTGGGGTGCAGAGGACATGAGGCAAGGTTGTGGTTGGCGAACCAGGGTGGGGAAAGCAGTGGGTGGCAGAACAGGCAGTCCCACATTTGCGTGCAGATGAATGGGGAGGAAAAACTGGGGAGTGAGAGAGATGGCGCAATCCAGGGTTCCAGTGCAGGGAAAAGAAAGCCTTAAAACATCTGATTGTAAACACCTGTGGGGGTTGCCGTGACGGGAGAAACTCCCAGCCTCACAGGAGAATTCACTGGAGAAGCCCACAGGGTCCTAGAAAGTACACAAATCCACCCACCCAGGAATCAGCACCAGAGGGGCCCAATTTCCTTGTGGGTAGTAGGGGAAATGATTGAGAACTGGTCAAGAGCCAAGCAAGTGGCATTGTTCCCTCTCAGGCCCCTCCCCCACATATAGTGCCACAAGGCAATGATGTGGGTTACCCTGCCCTGGTGATACCTAAGGTGCAGCCCCTTATATATATATATGTATATGTGTGTGTGTGTGTGTGTGTGTGTGTGTATCTCCCAGATGAAAGAACAGATCAAATTTCCAAAAATAGAACTAAGCAATGAAGAGAGAGCCAACCTAACAGATGGAGAGTTCAAAACACTGGTAACCTGGATGCTTGTAGAAATGGTTGAGTATGGTTGCAAAATGGAGGAAAAAGTGAAGGCTATGCAGAGTGAAATAAAGAAAAATATACAGGGAACCAACAGTGAAGGGAAGGGAACCACACCAAGACACATCATTATTACATTACCCAAGGTTAAAGATAAGGAGAGAATCTTAAAAGCAGCAAGAGAAAAAGCAGACAGCTACCTACAAAGAAGTTCCCCTAAGACTATCAGCTGATTTCCCTAAAGAAATGTTACAGGCAAGAAGGGGCTGGAAAGAAGTATTCAAAACCATGAAATGCAAGGACCTACATCCAATATTAATGTATCTGGCAAAGCTATCATTTAGAATGGAAGGGCAGATAAAGTGCTTCCCAGATAAGGTCAATCTAAAGTAGTTCATCATCACCAAGCTCTTATTATATGACATGTTAAAGGGACTTATGTAAAAAAAAGAAGATCAAAACTATGAACAGTAAAATGACAACAAACTCAACTATCAAAAACTGAACTTAAAAAAAATAAAAACAGAAACAAAATAAACAAACAATTAGAACAGGAGCAGAATCACAGAAATGGAGAACACATGGAGGGTTATCAGCAGGGAGTGGGAGGGTGGAGAATGTGGGAAAAGGTACAGGGAATAAGAAGCATAAATGGTAGGCACAAAATAGACAGGGGGAGGTTAAGAATAGTCTAGGAAATGGAGAAGCCAAAGAACTTATATGTATGACCCATGCACATGAACTAAGGGTGGGGAGGGGATGCTGGCGGGAAGGGGGTATAGGGTTCAGGGGAATAAAGTAGAAAAATAAAAAAATATAAGTATGAAACAGTAAAAGAAAAAAGTGTTTATTTAAAGAACACAAATTATTTTGTCTGCTTCAGTTAACATAATTTTGAATATGGTACCTTGTGAATTTCTAAATGATTAATAATAAATTATTTCCTGATACTATTTCAAGTATTTTACTAGAAGTAATTGTACAATTTTATATTAGATAAAGTAAATATTAATTGGAATATTATTGACCCTTTTCACCATTGTTCCTATAATTGCTTAAATAAACACATATACACTTCTACATAGACTTGAAAGGGCTTAGAATAATATAACGCAAGGATTTCACTTTCTTTGTCATTTTTTTCTGTTTAGTCATATCTGTATCATACAATTCTACACAAAGAAAGGTTGGAAAATTTATGGAAATTTTTAGTGTTATCTATCTATGCAATACTTAAAAATCATTTGTCACACTAGTTTTTCACTTAATCCTCACAGCAGCTCTTCACCATTATTTTTATTCACAATTGAAGTCAGAGATTCTAGGAAGCTGTGTGAGATCTTATACCTGAGGGTGCTTACCTGGAATGTGGTACAGCTGTCTCCTGGACTACCCCTTCCTTACTTTACAGTGTTTAGGGGTTGGATGTACTACTTTCTCCTCCAATATATTGTGTATCTTTCTTCACTCTGTCTAATAACAAAAACTAATGGCAAAACTGATTGTTTTCCCTAAATAAAATGAAAACTAACCAAAATTCAAGAACTTGTAGGGGATAACAATAAAGGATAACTTATTTAGGACAAGTTATTTAGATAATAAAGAATAAAAGATAAATTATTTAGATAATTCCTTGTCTAAAGTAACCAAAATTCACTCATTTACTGATGGAACCTAATTAAGAAAACAAACAAGAAAGCAAAATATAACCAGAGACATTGAAATAAAGAACAAACTGACAGTAACCAGAGGGGATGGGGGAGATGGTAATGGGGGAAAGAAAGGGAAGGGTCATCAAGGGGCGTGTATAAAGGACACATGAACAAAGCCATGGGGCGTAGGAGGGTGGGAGGTGGTGATGGATGGGGCGGGGGGAATGGTGGGGGTAAATGGGACAACTGTACTTGAACAACAATAAAAATAAATAAATAAAGTTAAAAAATAAAGTAAAGTAATCAAAATTCAAAGAACGTGTACGGGGGTAACTTAAAAAATGATAACTTATTATTTTAAGGGCATCTCTCAGAGCTATAATGATAAATGAAATTATATTACATTTCTCAATAAGGAGAAAACTATGTTACCCAAAGTGCATAAAATTAGTTCTGGAATTAAAAATTCAGAAGTTAGACTTAAATGAATGCCATCAATTAATTTTTATAAAAGAACTAGAACCATTTTGGAAACGTTCAGTTGTCTTATAAATGAAAATTGGATAAATAACTTCATTTTATGGAGAAAAATTATGATCTGACAGATACAAGTAGCTGGATTTTTAGTCTTCAATTAAAAATATCAATCCTCCAATGTAGCCCCCCAAATCATTCATCCACAAATGAGAACTCAAAGAGGGTTTCACCTACAGAGCAAAGGAGCAGCAGTTGACAGAGACACTTCTTTTTATTTGTGATTCCATTATTTTCAACAGCAAGAAGATTTTTTAAAAGACCCTAACATGATCAAATAAATACTTACATTCTTAAAATCTCCAGGTACTGTCCTGTAAGTTATACCCTACAATCTGATGGGACATTAAAACAATAAACATATTTTCTGTGTATTTTAGGCATTTTTTTTTAGATCTCAGTGCAATGTTATAGCTGCTTGAAAAGTTTCTGCTTATTCGGTTCTTCAAAAAGTAAATAGAGAATGAAGAGAATTTATCTCTTCGTTTTTGGCAAGAGATCTATAAAGATACTGTGTGGGTTCTTAGTCACTCAGTAAGAATGTGTCCAGTAATTTGGAAAGACCCAAAATTTCGGCCCTTTCATAGTGTTCCACGTTTTCACTGCCACTATTCTTCTTTGAAGTACATTTTAGAAAGGAAACAATATTTCTGTCTCTAGTCATTCTGTTTGTTGACGCTGTTTTTTCACTACCAAAAAAAAGCATTTGTCAGTGTGTTGAACTAATATGAGGAAACAGAAACACCTATGAGCTCTATAAAATTTTATGATAGAGTTAAAAGTGACCAACCCATTTGTTACCATCTGCTCAATGGCACAAAAAGCCTAAATCCCAAATATCATCATCTAACTGAAATAAGACAAAATGGACCATTTTCTGTGCAGTATAAATCTTTTTTCCCTTCCTTCCTCCTTCCCTCCCCGCTCCCTCCCTCGCTGCCTCACCCCCTCCCTCCTTTCCTTCCTTCCTTCCTTCCTTCCTTCCTTCCTTCCTTCCTTCCTTCCTTCCTTCCTTCCTTCCTTCCTTCCTTCCTTCCCTCCTTCCTCCCATCCCTTGCCTTTTGTTTTTTCTTTTTTTTAGGCTTGCAGGCATTTACTGAAATGTGATATCTGTAATAACAAGCCAAAGAGGGGTAAACAAAAGCAAAGCACCCTTGCACAGCGATGACATGCCCTTACATTTAGCCTGCCCACACAGATTGGTCCCAGCGGCTTTCTCTTTAATTCAGGATTTATGGAGACATCTGAGATTATAAAATTAACCAAACAAAAACAGATGCTGTAATTGTGAGGGGTCCAATTCTTGGATGAATACCAGAGCTAAACATTTTAGTACATGGAGTGGAAACATTTTAACTTAAATTCTTATATATCAGTTTACAAGCTGATGTGGCTATTCCACATGAAAATAACCATCTGAAAACAGCTTGGAGAAATGAAATTATGTTCCCATAAGTGGCTCATTTTTCTCCCTTTCAAAAAGAAGACAAGGACTATTAAAATGATAATTTTCTCAAGTTTCTTAATTAATATAAAATCTCCACCTATATTTACAATTTCTAGAAAGGATTGGGGGCTAGCCATGTCTTAGATATAGCTTCCACATTGTACTTTTATATTACTCTGGGGTGATACATAATAACTCTATTGTCATCTAGTTTGCATATTTATTGTGCAAGACCAATTTTGAGCAGTACTTGGTATTCGGTCAGAGGTAGCTTCAACCAAAAGGGAAAAGCACATCTTTATATTTGAAGTAAGAGTAACTATTTAAAGGTAGTAGAAAACACTCTTCTAGAGTAGGCTACATTTAGACCTTGTAAGAGACATGAAAATTATCCTTTGGAAAAGGAGACCTAAAAAAATTGAACTTTGCTAGTCACATTTCCATTTAAGGGCTGAATGTGGTTATAAAGCAACTGACTGTGGCTATGCCTTTGCCCAGACTGTTTTTAAGGTAAAAATACAAAGGAAATTAGAGACTTAAAGTCAATAAAAAATGTCTTCTTTTTAGGAATGAAGGGCCTTTAAGTGGACTAAGATGCTTTTTTGGTAAAGTAGTGGGTTTCAAGAACACACGGTAAAGGCTATGGCTTGAACACTGGGTAAAAGGGTTTTGTAAACACACATAGAGAAATGTCAGGAAAATACCTCCAAGGGGCCTTAGCCAAGACTTATTTATTGGATTTACACAATTGAACCGATCATGATTAAACTGCCTCAGGGCAAAAGTTCAAAGGCATAACAATCAGAATGCATAAAAAATAGAGCAACAACTGGCATATGTTAAAATAAATAAAATGTCAATGCAAAGAGACATGTCTTTCCGTTCCTTACAGGTCCGCGTACAGACGGTCATTAGACAAGGACTGGACCAAACTATGGTGATCAAAAAATCCTGCAATCAAGGGCCTAGAAATCTAATTTCTCCTGAGTTTTTTGTGGATGGAATGTGGTAACTGGTAGCTGGAGCCCTCCAACGGATTGATAGTTCTATGAGGTTGAACAAGCAGTTTTCCCACAGTGTCTTCCAGGGAACACAAAACACATGGAATGTTCATAAGTGTTTGCCAAATGCTCTACTTTCTCACCAAAACGAATCATCTAGGAAGCATGGATGAAAATGTGGTATACCAAATTGTCCATTTTCCTAGAATCCAAGTTTCCCAAACTTATTTGACTTCAGAATCCCTTTTTCTGAGGCAAATCCTGCAGGAACAGTGCTCCTTTGGAATACACTTTGGAAAACCCAAATTCAAGTTAACTAACGTACAAGCTCTGTACATAGTTCTAGGCCCAAAGGTGAAGAAAGCTTCCTGGTTGGTCTCTGCTGGCTCCTAAGTCTCAGTCATTCCCATCTTTCTTCTATAATAGACGGTTTTCCTTCCCACTTAAGGGCTTTGCCCCTTCCTGCTCTCTATCAAATTTTGATCTGACTCTCCTTCAAATACGGTAAAAATGACTGATATTAGCTAGAATGTTTTTCTCCACACAAACATTTGCATGCAACAGAACAGAACTTTGATATGAAAGAATATAATTTTTACCCTGATATTTTAGGCAAGAGCAATGTTTGGAGAACTCATGAAGATATTTATAAGATTCTTGAGCCCATATGCCATAGATAATTAGTCATATCTGAAAGTGACCAAGTGCAAGCTATTGAGGGTTTGGAAACCTGCAATTAGCATTTTTAACTGGACCAAGATGTTTCTGAAGCATTTGGTTCTCAAGTTCTCTGTATCTGATGAATTCCATGAGTTATCTGGTAACAGCCTCACCGTGACTTCTGTATTTAATCTTCTAAGCATCCACCCCAGAAGACAGCACCATTCTTGATACTGAATAATCCCCCTTTAAGCACAATTAAAACCACACTGAGGTATCACCTCTCACCTGTCGGAATGGGTATGATTAATAAGTCAACAAACAAGTGCTGGCAAAGATGAGGAAAGGTGCACTGTTGGTGGGAATGCAGACTGGTGCAGCCACTGTGGAAAACAGTATGGAATTTCCTCAAAAAACTAAAAATGAAACTACCTTTTGACCCAGAGATTCCACTGCTGGGATTATACCCTAGGTATCCTGAAACAGCAATTCAAAAGAACTTATGCACCCCAGCGTTCATAGCAGCACGATTTGCAATGGCCAAGTGCTGGAAACAGCCTAAGTGCCCAACAGTAAATGAGTGGATCAAAAAACTGTGGTCATTTACACAATGGAATACTACTCAGCAGAAAGAAAGAAGGAACTCCTGCCTTTTGTGACAGCATGGATGGAACTGGAGAACATTATGCTAAGTGAAATAAGCCAGGCAGTGAAAGACAAATACCATATGATCTCACCTATAAGTGGACTCTATTGAACAAAATAAACTAATGAACTAAATAGAACCACAGGCATGGAAACATGGAGCAGACAGACAGTGACCAGAAGGGACTGGAGAGGAGGACCACGGTGGAAAGAAGGGGAAGGTACTAGACAAAGAACATGTGTGAATGACCCATGGACATGGACAACAGTGTGAGAATTGACTGTGGGAGCAGGAGATGGGATGGGTGGAGGAGGGCAAAGGGGGAAAAATTGAGATAACTGTAATAGAATAAAAATGATTTCAAAAAATGATTTTAAAAAATCACTTGATAGAAATTTCCCCAGAATAGCCTTCTGATAATTTTCTCTGTATTTCCCACTTACCAGCACTAGTTCAAAAGTTATTCTGCCCCCAGAATAATTGCCAAAGAAGAGAGATCATGTCTCATTTCATCTTTTCTTCTCCAAGCACAATACATCCACTCTTTGATGGCAAAGCATCAGGTCCCTCATGATTCTGGCTATCCCATTTCAGGTGTTACCTTGATTGTCAATGCAACTCAAATTTGGCACCCAAAAGAGTAAATGTAATATTCAGCATAGACTAGAGGGGTTGTGCTATATTGAGCTCACAATTCTGTAGATTCCTTACTTACTTTTCAAAATATTTTTGATTGGGACTTCACATGTCTCTTTTTCATTTCCTGGCACCTCTTCAATTCTGCATGACTTTTCAAAAAATTATTTGGTTCTGAATTCACATCTACATGATTCTTCCATAAACTTGACTCATGTTCATCTGATCCAGAATAATTTAATTCAATTAGTAATTATTTCCTCACCTAACTGAACTGAAATTCCTTTCTTAAAATGTTGTTATATCCTTTCACTAAACAACAAACATTTACAGGGCAGTGCCCATGTCCCAGATACTGTGGTAGGCATCAGATAATGATGTCACATGTACCACTGAAAAGCTACAATCAATATGAGAGAGAAACATGTACACAACTAATCATAATGCCAAGATATGATGTTCATAACAGAGTTATGAGGAGAGGAAAAAAAGAGTAATTAATGGGAAGGTCATTTTGTGCCTTAGGTTCTTTATCAGTAAAGTGTTAGTAATGTACCTGCTCTGGGAATAAAATATTTTCTAGTACTTACAACAAGGCTAGTCATGTAATAAGGGCTTAATAAATATCAGCTCCTATTAGTAGTTAAGACTCTTAATATTAAAAAGTATCAAAAATTTTAATACATTAAGAATTCTATTCTTTGCTGATCAAAAAGGCAAAAGTAGGAACTCATGCATGCATGGAAAGTTTTGGGATCCACTTAAGGAGATCTTCCTAAAACTTAGTATTCTTCCAAATGCTCTGAATAAAAGTGATGTGCTCCTTCTGTAAATATTACTCAAGCAGGTGCTGACTGATCTGTATCATTTTCTGCATCCAGTTTGAGGTAGGATTAGCTCTGGAATGACAAAGATGTTACTTCAGATTAGTTAGTATTGGTTAACTGAAGTACTGTGACTGTGAAGCTGTGTGCTTGGCTCAGTAGGAATGAGTACTGAGCAAGTAGTCATTCTTGGGGAAAAGAAGGGAAGTGATGGCATCAATGTCATTGAAGTGCTTACCCTGAACAGGATGTTCCTACTAGAAAGGCACCTGGTACAAGAGCCACCAATTGGCTGAGGCTCAGCTGCCAGTGGGTGCTTTGAGGTCTGTCTTGGCATCCAAGGGTATTGCACTCTCCAGGCAGTGTTCATACAAGCTGTTAGCACCGCAAGTCCACGAGGTAACAGTTCCCCAAGGTATCCAGAATGTCAATTCCCAGAAGTCCAAGCAGAAAACCAGTGAGCATCTTGACTATTTTTCCCATTACAGAATTATTCACTCCCTAAACAGTTACTGAGCCATGTTTTCTAGGTACTGGGAATGGGATAAAGAACAAGACAAATAAAGCCCAAACATTCATGGCAGTTACATTTTAGTTAAGAGAAGACAGTCAAGGAACAAATAAACAAGGGATAATCAAGCAATTCTTAAGTAAAACAAATAAAATATAACCAATTGGCATGAAATATAGTGATGGGACTATGGAACCGATATTCAAAGAGAGGACTCTAGTATCTAGAGATACAAATGACATATACAAGACAGGAAATGAGAAGGAAGTTGAGACATCTAGCGAGAGAGTGGGACAAAGGTATGAATATAGGTAGGATCTTAGACCTAGGACCACAAGTGGCTACAAGTGGGTGAGGGAGTCAGAAAATTAGGCACTTAGCAGAATGGGTGCAGCACAACTGCCGCTCTTTGATCATCACTGAGAGTGTGATGAATATAACTGCAAATGAAAAATGCACAGGTCAGTGTGGGGCAGCAAATGTCATTTAAAGAGCATGCAAATTAAATCCCTATGCCAAGTAAAATCCCTACACCCAAGGGTTGCTATTTGATTTTCTGCCCCAGTTAAAACAGATCTGGGATCAGTGGTAAAGACATCAGCACAGATTGGGAAGAGCAGTAGCAGGGAGCTGGCATTTCACTCTCAGGTCAAGTGATTATTCAGATAGGAGAGCCGTACCTCATTTGCTTCTGGTGATGGCAGCCGGAACTCAGCTAGATTTTCTAACTGAAAATCGAACCCTAGCTTTTGCAGATTTGATTTATTTCCTGGGCTGGTGTGATGATTACTTTTGTGTATCAACTTGACTGGGCTAAGGGATGCGCAGATAGGTTGTAGAGTATTATTTCTAGGTGTGCCTGTGAGAATATTTCTGGAAGAGATGAGCAATTCAATTGGTAGGCTGAGTAAAGAAGATCCACCCTCACCAACGTAGATGGGCATCATCCAATCCTTTGAGGAACAAAATAGAAGAAAAAAGGCTGAGTGAGAGAGGGTAACTTTGCCTTCTACTCACCTTCTCCTACTCCCTGACATGGGTCATTGGCACCACTGGTTCCCAGGTCTTTGGACTCAGACTAGGACTCACACCATTGGCTAACCTGGTTCTCAGGTCCTTGGGCTTAAACTAGAACTATACCACCAGTTTTTCTGGTTCTCCAATGTGCAGACAGCAGACTATTTCAACCTCCATAATTGTGGGAGCCAATGCCTCATAATAAATTATATATACTCTATTGTTTCTTTTTTCTCTGAAAAATCCTGACTAATACAGCTGGTATAAGAAATGGCAATTCATCAGTGTCAACAAAAATACCACATATGACAAATTGGCTAGGCTGATATTTGATAGAACATGCATTTTGATGCAAAAACACTTCTATAATCTCATTAAGTTAGCAGCTATTTGTATATAAGCTCTAAACTTTGTATCTCCTGTGAAAAATGGATAGTCAAAATATAAAAGTTCTGGGAAATTTTTAATTTCCAAGCTAGTGAAAGATAATATTTTTATAGATTGTATTTTTATGAATATTTAAATGAAAGTATATAATATTAAATATTGACTTGGGAATATTATTTGAATCAAAAAAACTCAGCCTAGAGATTGAAGCAGGAAGATAAATTAACTTCTGAGGGATTTTATATTAGAAACCCTTGGTCTCATCTATAAATAGCCCAAGAGAACAACAGCAAAATTAAATGAAACAATTGATTAAACATGATTTAAAATTTGTTTATGTTATGTCTCCACTCATCTTTACTTTGGGGTGAGTTAGAATGGAAAAAAATTTTACCATTCATTTCTTTCTTTGTCCATGTAATAAAATGTGGATCTGAGAACTTAAGAAGTACTATCTAGAAATTGTCTTAAGGGTCATCTTTTATCTGACTTATGACCTAAAATGAGAGAGAAGAAAGAGAGGGAAAAAGGGGGAGTGAGGGGGAGAGAGAGAGTGAAGGAGGAAGAGGAATGTAGAGAGGGGGGAGGGAACGGAGAAGAGAGGGAGAGAGAAAGAAAGAGACAGAGAGAAAGAGGCAGACTATAATTTTGGGTTAAAGTGTAGAATATAATAGGAGACAGGTTTAAAATTCATTTGATCAAAAACTTGGTTGAGCTTAATGCTTTGCAACAAATGTTAATGTTAAAATGTTAGTGTTTTCAACATTTGCTCAAAGTTTACTTTCTATTTTTGACAAACACTTACTAAATGAAAGGCATTAATTCTGTGAAAAATAAAAAGATAAAACTCATCCCAGTTCTGAACAGGTCCTTTATATGTTTTATAGGGTATAAACCTAATAGTATAAAACATACTTGGTGTTACCTAAGGGGGCCATGGGACAGCTTCACTCTCCACATAATCTCCACCAATCCCAAAATCTGGCCTGAAAACTCACAATGTAAGTAAAAGTAGTGTTTCCTATACATACACAATTTTAATACATTCCCTTGTTCTCTCTTCCAGTTTGCTACCTTTAAGCTCCTCCCTGTAGAAATTCTAGACCCTCTAATAGATACTTTGTTGTACAGCAAAGGAAGGAAGATCAGTCCAGTTTTGGAAGAAAGGGCATAAACAGAATGTGAGAAATCCTCAGAGAGGAGATATGACCCGAGTGTTAGTTTATGGCTCTGTTAGATTTCCACAAGCAGGGAAGAGTATGTTATATGATGTGTAATGAGGAGGGACTGTGAGAGAGACCAGTTAAGACATGTCCAGCGTTAATTTTGTCTCAGTAACATTAATAACAACCTCAACTAGAACATTTGTGGTGAAAGCTGAAAACAATAGGAAAATGTCATGGCTGTAAGGAGTAGAATCAATGAGATGCCACAGCTGAATGAATATGGGAAGAGAATATCATCTGAGGTATTTTTTAACCTTGGAGATCATTTGCCAATATAGAACGCATGTGAAGGAGACTCATTTTGGTCAAATCGTTGGATGCCAGTGAGAGAGTGGAGATTATTTATTAGGTTTAGAATACACTGAGGTTTAACTAATAGGTGATATACAAGCAAATCTAATACTCAGGCAAATGCAGATGAGATTTGGAAAGCAAGAAAGATTTGAATCCAACTTCCTGTCTCAATAACTTGGAGTGATTCCACATCAGGTAAATTCATTGTATAAACGAGTTGATGTTCATCCTGGAAACAGCTCTACTGAGGTTCATCCCACCAGCTGTACTCACTGGGTTACTCCTAGATGTAAATCTCATTTTCAGAATTCCCAGCCATGCCTTCAGTGCTGAGGGCCACTTTCCAGAGCTGAGGGGTTCGGGCATATCTAGCTCCTAGAGAGTCTCCGGAAGTATCTAGTCCGCACTGATTCTATCAGAGTTAAACTGAATGCAAACCAACCCAGAATCAAATCTCAGCACAGCACACGCAGAATTGTTCCTGGCCCCAGCTTCCAGGGCCCTCCTGATGATCACTTGAACCACTTCTAGTCTCAGAGTAAATAAGTAGCAACATTAGCTAAACAGAGCTTGTAAGGAATCCAAAATGGGGAGAAAGAAAAGATGCATGGGTTCTGATGTCTTATGGTACCTCCAAACCTCTTTGAGGGGAAAAGCGATTAATACAGGACAGTTTAATACTTGACTAACTATTGAATGTCCACCATAACAAAAAAAAATGATTATACAGACAGTCACTGACTTTGGCACTGGGTTTCTAATTCTTGCTTTAGGGTAAACTCATTTTTCATTGTGTCTCAAATTCCTCAACTATGGATAATAATATTGATTGCTACACATGGGTGTACATTTGAGAAAAATAAAATAACAGCTCTTTCCAAATAGAAAGTACTCTGTAAAGACTAAATAATGATAATGTCCTCTCCAGCTTGTATGTATTGGTGAATGCTTTTTGACTTTGCTATTTTTCTTGGGGGGCTATTCACAGAGACTTGTATATATGTGTCGTTTTCTATTGCTTCATTTGTCTTTCTCTTTCTACTGTAATAGCCCTGTCTCCCGTTCTCACTTCCACGGATATCAGAAAAATGTCTCCCCATTGCTGGGTCTGCAGCTTCCCTTCTGCAGATCTCTCCATCTCTGTTAGTCCATCTTATTTAATTTCATGCTCTCTACAGACCTTCCTTTATTCTGTCATAGATCTTACTTTGAAAAATCTATTGTGCTTTTCAGGTTCTCTCCTCAACCCTGACTTGTCCACCTCTCTGACATCTCATTTTCTTTCACCGCTCTCCATGTACCTCGCTATGCCTTTATTTAATACTCCAGAAAGGGTATAAAGTGAGAAAGGGTGAGCTTATAAATTATAGAAAGAACCAATCTTTCTACTACTAAAATGCTGTTCTACTGATCTAATTTGTCAATATGTTGTTTAGTACCTCACAAAATCAGACATGCACAATTGGTAGTAAAAATTGACCAAATTGGAAGGCGTAAGTTCCCTCTGATCTCAGGACCAAGAAAGGTAAATCCATATGCTGGAGTAGACGAATATTGATGAAGGTACATTTATTAAAGGCTTAAAATCATATTACTGACATTTCATGGAAGCATTGGGTGCCAGTTCCCTTGGTGCATTTTGGACAAGCTAGTAGTGTGGCCGTAATAAATGAAACCTTTAACTATTCCTCCATGTGTGCTTATCCTCATGAATGTCTACTGTGTGTTATGTGAGTGTGAGAGACATATACATACACACGCATGAGGACAATATAAACCAAGTGTATCACAGTTTAACATGATACAGCACTTCCTACTGAAAATAAGTAT
Organism: Mormoops blainvillei; assembly: GCA_004026545.1. NCBI lineage: Eukaryota > Metazoa > Chordata > Mammalia > Chiroptera > Mormoopidae > Mormoops > Mormoops blainvillei. Next base: position 35,777 of record PVJD01008547.1, read on the forward strand.
TTACCAAGAAGGCATAGCTGTTTACACAGGAGTTGCTATGTGTGTGCTGCTGTCCCTTATTTATACACCTCCCTAAAATGCAAGTACAGGGTGAGGCAAAAGTAGGTTTACAGTTGGTCATATGGAAAATAATGTAATAATTACTAAATAATAACACAAGAATAAATTCTGTGTTTGGCATACTCACAACTATAAACCTACTTTCACCCCACCCTGTATGGTTCTTTCACATAAATTATATTTTAGTTAGCCTTTTGAGACAGTGAATGTCCCTACCATTAAAAAAAAATAAAGATATCAATGAGGAATTTTAAAATGTTATGATCAGGAAAATTACTACCACTGTAGCTTTAAAATAATGTTCTGTTTTTAGACTGTGATTACCTACACAGACTGATTTTACCATTTTAAATGACTTTATACGCTATAGATTATTTGAAATGTACACAATAACAAAAATAAACTACTTTGCAATGGTTTACGAGTGCACATGTAACCTGGATCTCTCTTCCAGCCTTCACTTTTCTCCTTATCGCTTCCTTATTTCCTTTCCTCTTCCCACTATTTTACATTCTAGTTCTTTGTAAGTTTTAACTACATTGACTTGAGTTATTTGTAGTACAAATTTATAATTCTGAAATCTTTCCTGAAAGATATTTCAGGGAATTGTACAAAACAATGGCTTGTTTCTCCTGTAATACATGTCAATAGTATCTTCTAACTCTATGTTTATACAAGCTTTCCTCTCATCCATTACAACAAATCAATGACTTATGAGATTCAGCATGCGTATAGCATAAGCTTTCCTGTTTTCCCTAAATACTAAAATGTATACTTTAAAATGATGTCATTTTGTCTGTCCTGAGGCATTCAAATTGCTGAAAATCAGACAAGTTCTTACTTTAAAAAAAAATGTAGTAAGGAAAATAAAGGAGCAGTTCTTGGAAAAATGAAGAGAGGCAAAAATATCATGTAATAAATTATTATTCCAAGTGCTTATTTTATTTTGTGAACTTCCCTGAGCTTCCAGTTTCTTGAAGACTGAGAATATAAGAAAAAACTGGACTACTATTAAAAAAAAAGATTAAGTGAGGACACTGTACATTCATGACTCTTATATATAATAAAAACATTTTCTGGGCAAAATTAGGAGTGTTATCAGATATATATATATATATTTTTTTCTCATAGGGTAATTTTTATACACCCTGACTTTTCCACTACTTGATTAAAAGACTAGACATTCCCCCTTGAGATTCGTTCCTCTGCCTAATGTGCAATAATTGCAGCGGAGTGCTCGGTACAGCAGCAATGAGCCCTGTCCTGTCATAAATCTGGGTCGCTGCAGAGTTCATCATGCAGTCCTTGGCAACAGGAGATAAAGCGCGGGCTAGTTCATCTTTAGCTTTTAGCTGCAGTGTCACTGGTTCTCCTGCCTAATGAAATTAATAAAGCTAAATGTACGCAACTTCCCTGTGTCCTAGGTCTCTCCCTTCACACCATCTATGCAATATTCCATCTCTAGAAAACATATCTTATAACAATAATGCAAACCAGAAGTGTGGAAATGTCTGTTGCCAAGAAAAAGACAATCACCTTTTTCCAGCTCATTCTCTTTATTGTCCTGTATTTCTTCAAATCAATACTTCAAGAATATTTCAGTTATTATATGTTCTCTCATCTATTTTTCTGGTGGAAAAACAACCAGAGTTCAGTGTAGGATTTTTCTAAAGTGCTGACTGCAACAGCAAAGTGATGGAATAAACTTAGCGAGTGCTCTTTTATGGAGAATTGTTTCTTCATTTGTTTCATTACTCCTACACTTCCGAGTTTCTTATTTACAGATGGCTATTCTCTGGAATTAATTGTGGTCACCTCCAAACACATTTCACAGGGCTCCTAGCAAGACTTACCACTACTTTAACGTCTGCACAACTTTCCACTCCTTTCTTTCCAGATCCTTCTAAGACCACACCCACAGCACACTCTCTTCCCCCTCACTCCACACCATGTAATGAAAATCAACATCTTTTAATTCTCAAAATTTTCTCTAACTTTAAAAAATCATTGTTTTAATAGAATTGAGGGTGGGGGATTCAATAAAATGGATGAAAGCAATGGAGCAGAAATCAGAACTAGAAAAATTAGAGAGACCGAACGGTTCCCTTTCGATTCCAGCACGCATATTTCAATCAGTGAACTCTACGCCGCAGGCTCAGACCCGCGGCGGAGACATGCGTTTTGCTTTTGAAGATCTTTGCCTTAAAACGCTTTTGAAGCATTTAATAAGTGAGTTAGGACTGTGTAAATCTTGTTAAAGTAAGTGAAATGAAGTGCACAGCCAAAAAGGCAGTTGGTTCACGCTTGGAGGGAAGTAAGTGTCCTTATTCTGCTCTTACATCAACATCATGGGTGAAGCAAGAATGTGCCCTTACCTTGCTCCATGTTGGTGAAAATTCTCCATCCTTTAAAGAGAGAAAAGGTGCTACCATCAACAAACATCCCTGCTTGTCTTTTATGTATTTATTTTTACAAGATTTTTTTTTTCTTCAAGGTGTTACTAGACTACTTCAATCCCATGTAAATGCAGAGTATAACCTCTAACGGCCGTGACCAGTTACGGAGGAAATCCTCGTGATTTAGACTTGCCGTTTTGCGTAAATCCCTAAAAATGAAGGGAGAGGCTCAAAACAGCAAAGGACCATCTCCAAGTGCTTTGTCATTGAGAGTAAGCAGAGGAAAATGTCCCAAAGATGTGAGTGCCCAAAGAAATCAAGGACCAAATGCCTGAGACATATGGAAGTTTACCAAGCTACCAGAGAACCAACTTCCCAAAGTCATATTGGTCACCATACAAAAACATTCATTTGGTTCTAATTACAGTTGGTACTGAATATTGTGAAATGAGTACAAATCAGTAATAATTTTCTATAGGCATATAGCCACAGTTATTGATGACTAACCGTAGATTTTGAGGACAAAAAATTTCTTACTTACAGTTGACCTTAACAACTTAACAGGTACCCACTTAACACACCTCAAGTCCTTATGGTCCCCATTCTGAAATGCAAAAACCATGTCTTATTATATAGAGAAAATACATTTTAATAATATTAACAATGGACTTGAAATATTATCAAAACATAGTCCACATTCAACCCACCGTAGACTTGTAGAGTGCTTTTGCAGTGTTTTCTTTCTTTTTTTTTTCCCCCACCAAAGAGATGCTCAAGTCATTTATTTCCTTGCAGGAGGACTGCGAATGTCTTTGTAAGTCTGATAGCATTATCTGACAAATAATCAATGTTTGGCTGTAACCCGAAGCCCTCCAAAGCTTGAGGACATTGCTCAGCATGGTATCATGGGGAAAGAGACAAAGTCGGTATCAATTGTTTTCTACATAGAAATTATCATGTGATTTTTGCCCAGGACTCTCCATCATAACACTTCCTATAGGATTACATTCAAAGCTCAGAGTTATTTTGATTATTCATCATGTCATCTTTTGTATCTCGACAACTTAACTTTCACAAACCTACTGCAGCGCAAGCGAGGCTGAATGTTTTCTGACAGGTATCGGCAAAGTGACAGAAAAGTCATACGTCTTTATGCTCTTCATTCTACAGAGAGGTTAAAGTGACCTTTTAACAGGCCCACAATAAAATTGGAATCTGAAAAAAGAGTGTAGGGCCCAAGTATAAAACACTCTCTAACATAGCTGACATAAATACTAATAGGATGGAATAATTTGAGTGGACACAGGAAAATAAATCAAACTCACTCACACTTAAATATATAAAACTATTAAAGAGACACAGACCATGACTACAGATGTGAGTTATTTCTTCCAAAGCCTAGTAAAATTAAAATACCATATTCCAAATCACCTTCAGAAAAGCACATATGTTTATAAATTTTTCCTTTCCTCTAAAATATCTTTCCTCTGTTATCTGCTAATGGGGAAACATAAAACATATAGACTGATAAGAAAAATTCCTTGGTATATCCTTTTGAACTGTAAGAAGAGTCAGCATATAATTTGCATATAAGGTCTTGTGTCATAAATACATGATCCTCTCTTGTCTTAACTACCTGACTTTATATAATGTACTCCAAATAGGCAGCTGGAGTGAAGCAGCAAAATCTTTAAACTTGAATATGAATGGGCATAAATAAGCACTGCATAATGAGTTCTTTTATACCTTATATACATAAGCAGAAAATTATAAAAATCTGGGGTACTTCAGTGATTGCAGCTATTTTTGTGATTATTTTGAGGGATCTGCAAAATCGAGGCCATTGTTGAAAGAGAATTGAAAACTACAATAAGACACCCCTACTGAGAGGCAATAGTTAGGGAATAGCAGAAGGGCGGGGAAAGGAACGTTCGGGGCAGTACTGAGGTCACAGGAGATCCCTGAGAAATTGGTAGTTATTAAGAAGAACCACACCAGGCATGATCGCTGCACTTACCAGTGTATCCTAGACAACGGACTTAAAATTTTAAGACCTTGACCTAGGACATAGAGGTCTGTAAATTGAGCTACTCTTGAAATATTAACTTGAAAAATTCGGTTCTGAATGCCCACTTTCTCATTGCTGCTAACCATACAAGAGAGAATGAAGTGCTAAGCACCCCAGATGCAGGCTCCAGTCTATGAACTTTCATTTGCAATTCAGAACAAAGACTGTTCTCAGGGCAGCCCACTTTCAACAAATAATCTTGGCATTTTAAGAAGTGTTTAAAGTGTTTTGTGCCATTAAAACTCTTACTGTTTGAGCCTGAAAGAGCATTCTGAAGAACATGGCGAGAATGGAACAGGCCGTGGAGCAGTCTAGGTGATACAAGAGGCTCTCGGAAAGTCTTAAATTCAAAAATCCAGCATGGAGTGTCCAGTAGAAACTACACAAAATGAAAAATTTTTAAATTTTATTTACATTTTTGAAAACAATGAAATTTATAAAAGAAGACATGTAATTTCTCTTAACTCAGAGAGTAAATCAAAAAAGATAATTATTTAACAAAGAAGATGTAATCGCAGATGACTTATCTCAAAAAGCCTATCTACCATGATTCATTCAAGCAAAAGGCATTTATTAAGCACCTACTACAAATATTTATTGAGCATCTAACATTACACATGAAGCAAAGCTATTTAACATTGCTCTTGTGAAAAACAGCTCAATCACAAATGAATGACTGCATTCAAGGATTTCTCCCTCCTGGCTTTTGATTTAAGGTTTGTGTTTGAATTCATTTTTGTCTTCTCTGTCTACAGCATCTTAACATGTATTTCATGGCTTCCCTAAGGCAGTCACACAGGTGCTCTTCAGTTCAACCACTCTGAAAATGCACCGATCTATTTGAGATTCTCCCAGACACTCCCGAAATAAATTGTGTGCAAGCCACAGAGCCTATATTTTAATCGACCATCCCGAATATATCCTTCAAATTTAGTAAAAATCCATGTCATAGTCCCAAGTGTTATATAATATGAGACTAAGAGACAGAAGATAATATTTTATTATATGGATATCTCCCATAAGGGTGATCATATTTGACATCTATTCACTGCTATGTCATTCTTCCAAGTGCAGAACCAAGTAAGGTCAGGAAATCTATAAAAGTGATTTCTGCTTCAGTTGACCAGTTGAGAGAGTGTGTAGGTTATTTACCCAAATATTAGCTTTTCCTGGGCAACTTTGTAAGAGCACAAATACCCAGACGCCTTCCCTGAAAATGTGGACCCAATAGGTTTAAAGGTGAGGCCAGGATATATATTTTTTCTACTGTTGTAATATTGGTGTTCAGCCAGGGCTGAGAAACACCAAGCTAAGAGAATTCTGAAATTCCACTGAAACTCACCATGCATAGTTCAGATATCAGAGCCACCAGGCAGAGAAGCTTTGATGGAGGGCAATGAAGAAGGGAAGTGAAAGACGCAAAATGTGGAGTTTGATCCCAGAGCAGTTGGGGTCCCCGTGGAACTCTACAGCAGGGTTCCCTGGGTTTCCAGAGGAGTCAAAGGAAGTCATCAGCTGCCTTGGATGAGGTTCAAAGCACACCGAAATAAATTGGTCTAGAGGTACAACAATCATCTCCAGATTAATTCTAAACACTCAGTTATTTCGGTTGGTGCCTGTCTTGCCCATCTAGCACTAAAACGATAGCAGGGCATTGTTCAAGCGTGTGATATGGTTGCCACAAACTGAATCAGCTCTGAACAAATATGATTCTGATTTGAACTTCTAGAACTTTTCAGATTCTTACAGAAAAGACTAAGAACCCTAGAAACATCTCTGTAATGACCATGCTCTTCATTCTGATGTTAGTTGGAGCAAGGGCCACCTGGGTTCCGTAGCACGTAACATATACACTCAAAGAACACAACCCCATCTTTCAGTGAAAAAACTGATGTCCAGGAGCCATTATTCCCCACCAGCACCCATGGACTTGGTGGCAGTGGCTGAAACGGGTTGTTGATGTCCAGTCTCCGCCTACTGTGACACAGAGCCAACTTCTCCACAATAATTTCAGGGCCCAGGAAAACAATTTAATATTTTAATCAGAAAAAAATTAAAATAAAATGTTTAATATATTTATCTTTATACCAATACACTTGTAAAATATAATTTTTTAATGTTTTTATGAAGGAAGGTGCCCATGGAGGCAAAAGTGCATGGGACCGTGAAGGTCACAGACAGACCTGGCTGTCCTTGATCGTGGCTACCTACATAATTCGAGGGCTCTCTGCCAAACGAAAAGACTTAGGTTCCTTGATCAAAATATTATTGATTTCCAGGGGTTGACAAGAGCGTTAAATCAAGCATAGGACCCTCAGAACATGGGCCTGTGCCCCTCTGCACGGGTTAGCTGGCTGAGGGCACCACTGTGCTGTTAGGGACTGGCACCTCACAAGCTAAGACCAGGGTCTTCATTTTTAATTTTGCTCTGTCTTTCTTTATTTCCAGGGCCCTTTTTTTCTCCATGTTCCTCCTTCAGCCAGAGCCAGCCGAGAAGAAGAATGTGGCTGTTCTGGGCAGCGGATTGAGAAATTTCATTCCCTTCATGATTATCATTACTTTGTTGATACTTTAAATTCCACCTGTCATTGGGCAGAGGATCTTTTTTTCCTCTTCACCCACACATAAAATCTTTAGTGACCTTGAAATATGAGCATTAAAGCCACCATATTATATCTTAGCACATGTCACTGTCATCAGGTAAGGCCCCCCAACCCTTACTATCGCTTTGAAACATACTATAGTTGGTCAAAGAACCTCCACTGTTAAACCTACCTCGGCACAAAGTTCGTCTTATTTATTTATGATGTTACATGAATCATCTGCACTTTCCCTGATAAGCCTTGGGCGGTGTGTCTTTCATTTCAGCTGACATTTTGCTGCCATTTTCCAGGCTAAGTAACTACTGTGCAATCACTCTGAGCTGATGCATGGTCATTGTTTTGCACAAAATGGATTTTTAAGTCAGCTGAAAGGCTTTCTGGAGAATATAATTTGACAAAGTAAATTTTTGCCCATATAACAGAAATCAGCCAGGGCTGCATCAAATGTATTTTTTAAGATAGCTAAAAGGATTTCTGCAGAGAGTTTGACAAAGTATTTTACTTTTGTGCACAAAACAAAAATTGATTAGTTTTGAACAAAAAGGATTTCTCGGGGCGCTGAAAGGCTTTTCTCTGGAATTAAATATATTCCTCGGCTTGTGGGATCAGATATTTGAAAGCAGTGTCTTTGAGAAGACAAATAGTTGTCAGTGACATTTTTTCTTTTCAGGAACAAGTGAAAAGAATCTACTTAAATGACATTTTCAACCACCTAAACCTGGTTTGGCTGCAGATGTCTTACTGCTCACAGAAAGATGACCCATTTTCCTGTGTATAAGGCTTATTGCCTGATTCATTCATTTGTTTGATCCTGCTCCTAAACTGATAGAATCACTGACTAGACACTTCACTGAACACTTTCTCCCTTCAGCTTAACTATAGAAGACAAGAAATCTGAACAAATCGGAAGCCATAGGGTTTTACCTTAAATTGTTTAGATTCAGGGAATTTTGCTGACAATTTTCCTGGTGTCCACTGTGCTTCTATCTGAGGAAGAGGAGGTGATTTGAAAACTTGCAACTTATTCAAAAACTGAAACAGGTTTTCCAAAAGCACCAGTGCTTTTTTTCCATGCTGCCATGGAAAGTTTTTAACTTAGAAGATAAAGACTGTGGCCTACTTATCCAAAGTGCTATAAGAGTTCTATACATGTGTTGAGGGTATGAGAGGGAGTATAGGCACAGATGTATGTAGAGTGGCTACATGACACTGAGAAATTTTTGAGTAGTGATCCTTTCTTAAATACAAATAATTTTTTGGACTGCACATAAAAGCAATAATTTACAACAACTATATTTTTTGGTATATACTGGCACCTTTGATCTATTTTTTGAGTTTTTATAATTCACTGGTAAAAATTTGGAATTTCTTTTTCCAGCTCAGTTTGTCTCTGCATAAGATGATGACAGGGCAGAGTCAAACTATTCCTGTCCCTCATTCTGTCATTATGCCATTAAATTAAATAGAAAGCCCATATCTAAATGTTCTTTATTAAGAACACATTGCTGAAGCTTAGCAATTAGGTATATTATTATCTACTTAATATCTAGAAATTAAGGGCAGCTTGTTTCTTATCAGTTTCATTATTTAACAAGACTGTATTCATATTTATGAAACAAGTCTGTGATTTGTTTATCTTAATTGACACAGACGATTGCAATACATTATCTTATTTTTGTGCTTTTTTTTTGTCTGAACTCAAGGTAATTTAAGGTAAATACCATCCTCTTATCCACAAGATGTTCCTTATGAAGTTTTTTAAAAACAAAGATATTTAAATAAAGGAAATGACAGTCAATGGGTCAACTCCTTTCCGTTTCATCATTCACCAACGGGATGAACACATACCTACCCATACATCCTCATATAATCCCATTATTACAACACTACCTCCCTGAAGCTTGACAGTGAACAGCAAAAACTATTTATTTGTTGATCAAGTTCTCTAGTTTACTATCAAAATTTTAAAAAGGAAAGTATTACAAACCTGCGGGACTTTGATCACTAACCTATTTTTATGAAGAGGCTAACACGACATACAATTTCATTCAATGTCTTGACTAATTTCACACGATGTCTTAGCCATGCTGTAGCACAAGGAAGTTTAGAGAGGAGTGCTTGCTGTCTATGGCTAATCTAAGTAAGACCATTCACTGTGGATGTCAGATCCAGAGGACCGTAGATGAATAAATCACTGTGGAGTGTAACTCTCAGCATGTGGTCTTCCTGGTGTGTGAGGGTACTTCACCCCGGAGACAACAACAGAATCATGATGACACACAATAGGCAGCACCAGTTTCCTGTACTATCTGAGAAGTACTGGGGTGGAATCTTGCAAAGCAACACCAAGCTGTTAGGTTCAAATAAATATATGATGCTGTGCCGATTGTGAGAGTGAGTCGCAAAGCCCAATCCTCCACATTGAAAAGGTAGAAAAGGAGGTCTATATCTTTAAATGCGTCAGAAACAGAACAACTCAACAGCAACATGAAAGCAAGATGAGTTTACAAGAGCCAAAAAGGAGCCGAACACTGATAGAAACATAGGAAAATGTAACTGTCCATGAGGGACTACTTCATGATGACAAATCATAGCATTTTCTCGGGAAATGGGAAAATATAAAGTATCTGAGTTGCTGAAGAATGAATAGTCATGGAAATGCTAAATCATAACCATTGCTCACTCAGAAGTTGTGACTAATGTGAAGAAAATCACCACATGAAAATCAGGACTTTCTCCACTGAAATTCACAACTGCAAATGTATTTAAAAGCGGCGGGTACTTTTAGAGGTGCTAGTGGTAAGTTAGCTTTAAAAAAATAATAATTTGTGAGACTTTTTTTCAGTGATGGTTCATTGCCACCTTTCAAAAAAAGTGATATTAACTCACATTTGCTCAAATATTCTGCCTTGAGAGCTCTACCAACCTGAGACAAAAGAGAGAACAATCTCAATGACGACAGATAGTGAAGTTTCTGCAGTCTTCAAAATATGGGCTAGAATCAGATTTAGCTTGATTTTGGAAAAAATAGCTAATTGGATATTTCTGCATCTGAGCATGGTTTTTGCAAATTCATACTCATTATTTTTACATCGTTGTGTGCAGGCACTTACTAGGCCCCATGGTGGACGAATTAAGAGTCAGAGGAATTAAGTATTAAAATTTGGCAGAGCCAGGTCTCAAATCCAGTTCTATCTGAAGCCAAAGCCTCTGCTTCTCATTTTGACACTCTAGTACAACAATCCCACTCCTGGCACACATTAGCTACTATGTGCCCTTAGAGAAGTTATTCTTTCCCTTTCTATTGCATATCCACTTTAATTCACTCATTTAGATAGTGGTAATAGTAATGCTTGCTCATGGGACTGTTATTCTGAGGATTAAATGAGAAAATTCATGTAACATACATACTTAGCACAGTACCTTGTACATTGGAATGACGGTCACCTCCCATTTGCTCAGTCATGGTTTCAGACCAGGCCAGGGGTTCCTGACTTGGGTGTTCATGGACGAGCTCCAGGATGACCAAAAGAAACTCCAAAAAACAAAACAAAACAAAAAACCCAAAAAAAACCTGTGTCAAAGAGGTTAAGTTATGTAGATGCACACACATGAATGTTTATAGTACACAGCTGGATAGCTAGAACATGGGGGACAAGGAACTGATTGAGAAAATAAGAAACCCACCCTCTAGAAAAGTATGTACCAGGGGTTCACTCAGGGGAGAAAGCATTTACCCTTCAGGCAGCCCATGACAGTTAAAGAGACACTTAGATCACTTTGAAACTCTTTATACCAACGAAAACCTTAAAGCAACCACTGGTCAATTTCAATAATTGCGAATCAGACTTTTAAAAGATTATAGAAAAATGATCCTCAGTGATGGTTCTTCCAATTTCCTAGATAGGATATTGAGGTCCAATTGATAAGAGTCTATTGTCCATTAAGCTTCATTTTTCTCATTTCTTTCCAAATGGTTATTCTATAAAACTCTAATTTTGAAAGGGGAATAAATGTTTCAGGAAAAGTTCTAAGTCAGATTTGAAAAATCTCCCATGCTTTTTCAAAGTTCTAAAAATACTAAATAAGATCGAGGTATGTTATTGGCAGGTTAGCACACTGGTATTTATTTGAAAGCTGTGAAATAGTCATCTACTTTATTTTCCTTCTACACTATCTATCTATCTATTTATTTATTTATTTATACTTAACCCTCACCTAAGGGTATGTTCATCGATTTTAGAGAGAGAGGAAAGGAGAGAGACAGAGAAACATCAACGTGAGAGAGAAACATCTTTCAGCTGCTTCCTGTAAGTGCCCTGACCAGGGGGTTGAACTTGCAACATAGGTATGTGCCCAGATGGGGAATCGAACCCACAAACTTCTGATGTCCAGGATGACACTCCAGCCAATGGGCTATCCAGCCAGGGCCACATTGTGTTTTTAAAATCTGAAAATGGCACAGAAAAATCCAAATTTTTATCTTCTGTTGAAACAAATATCTGCTAACAGGCCACCACTAGGCTCACGTTTTCAAGTGGCAACAACTGGCCAGAGCTGAGGGGCAGCTAATAGCCATGGCTTTCAAAACATTGGAGTTTGGTTCATGTATCTACCTATATTGCTTTATGAAGGGGATGTCATAAAACTTCGGTTTAGGTGATATTCTTCCTAGATTGACAATCAGAAAATTTCTAAGTACTGACAAATGAATTGGGTTTTCCTAGCATTCCACACATTTGCCTCCCACTAATGTGGATGATGATTAGCTAACACTATTCCACCATTGACAGTAGAAGATTAACTTTGGACTGAGGTTTTATGTGCTTCCTTCCATCAAACTGGACTCTGGTAGCATAGAACACTGAAAGCACATTTTCCTCCCAGGTCATTCATTTATTGAGTGAATTGCTGAAAAAAACATTTAGGTTATAGATATGGGAGACAGAGAAGCAAGAGGAAAGATAACTAAGCCATGGTTTATTCTTGTGGAGCTTTCAGACTAGTGGAGAAGACTGACACGAAAACAATGAAATCTAATTTGGGGCAGGTGGATGTAATATGACTGATGAGAAAGCAGGATCAACGGCATAAGGAAGACGGACTGCACACTGGAGGCTGCATACATTAGAATACTCCAGAGAAGAAATTCAGAGGCTGCACTGGGCTAGAAGAAGACATTAGGAATGGAACAAAGTCTCAAAATATTTAAAAATAGTCACTCAGAAGGTCATATTTCAAAAGAAAGGACAGTGTATCCAATTTTCCACAGGGGAATGCTGGTCAGATTTGAATACAAGTGTGAAGTACGGTCTCTTCGGCCTTTAGACCTACCACACCCGCCGCTACTGTGCTTGCTCCCCAGCTCGCCCCCGTCCGCACCGTTCCCTAACGTTCAAAATCGTTCACTTCACTCACTCACGCCTTGTTTAAGACAACTACATTTAAAGTTAATCATGCTTTTTTTTTTTTAAGTACTTTGTCAAGACCCAGAATGAATCATTCCAATTTGGCCTGAAATGTCTTTCTCTGTGACGCTTCCCAGGCATCCACATCCCAGCATCCCAGTTTTCCTCTCCTCCTCTGTATTCCAATGTTCCAACAGCAATTTTGCCATGCCTGTTTTCTAGCATTGCTATAGTATAATCACTTGAATGTCTGTTATGCCAGCTCATATTCAAAGTATCTGGACTGTGGAACTGTAGTGTGGAGGGTTGAATGGTGTTCAACACTAACGCACTCCACCCCTTGAAAATATTATGCCCACTCAGAACCTGTGAATGTGATCTTATTTGGAAAGGGGGGTCTTTGAAGATGTAATTAAGTTAAGGATATCTCCATGAGATCATCCTGGATTACCAAGTGAGACCTCCACAGAGAAGAAGGAGGTGTGAAGAGCGGGGCAGAGACTGGAGGACCAACAGCCACTGGAGGCTGAAGTGGCGAGAAGGGATTCTCCCCTAGAGCCTTCAGAGGGAGTGGGGCTCTGCCAGCATCTTGATGTCTGAACTCTGGCCTTCAGGGCTGAGAGCAAAGAAATTTCTGCCCTCGTAAACTACCCAGTGTGTGGTAATTTGTTATGGCAGCCCTAGGACATACAAGGTGGTACTCAATATAGCCATTTGATTAATTAAGTGATCGGGGCTCAACCTGCTCCTCAGGCCAGTGACTGTGAACTAAGTGAAGAAATTGTCAGCTCCTGAAAAATAAGGATGGTAAAATCCAATGTCCTAATCAGGTAAACACAGGCCCTCTCTAAAGTCAAAAACACTGGAGATTCCCCACCTCCCTCAAAGACCTTACAGAGGTGCAGAAGTGAAAATCTGGGCATCAGCAAGAGGGAAATTCCTGAGTTGGTTTTTACAGTTCCTAGGGTCACTGTGCAATAGTTTGGGGGCCCAATGTTGCTGTCCAAGCTGACGGCCACCTCCTGTTCCTACGGGGGCCGGGATGCCTCTTTCCACTAACTGGTGCCTAAGTAAAGCCACACCTTCAGAAACAATAATTATGGGTTTTACAACATCTTTTTGTTCTCTGTGAAGGATCCTTATTCTACTATACTCCCTCTGATATGAATCTACTATTGGACCTAACATTGGGCCTTCAAACACATTTTTCAGAAGCAATGTCACAGAAAAGTATGGAACTACCTGCACGATGTTAAGTGAAGGGTGAAAAGTAAGTTTAAAATAGTGCGTTCAGTTCAGTAGCACTTAAAAACACTTTAAAATAGAGATTAGATAGACAGTAGTGAGAATTGGAAGATAAAGGAACTGAAATAGTAACAGTGAGATTGCTGGCTATATACATTTTGAACTGTTTTTCATCCTTTTAAATTGACCATATTTTCTCCATTAGATAAAATCATTTTAAAATACACAAAAATACAGTAAGAACACAAAATAAAGGATGTACCATTTGAGTATTCAGGCGCTGAGATGCTCATTGATGCAGGAGGCTCATCATGTCTGCATGCGGGTTGCCCGGATTATGATTTATCACAGTGTGTAACACAGCATCGAGACCCTGAGGAAGTACAGAGAAAATGCAAGGCTCTTGTCGGAAGTTCAAGTTGTAGAGCCAGGCAAACCTGATTTGGAATCTCAGTCCTTTAATAGCCATGTAAGCTGGGATAAATATTGTAACCATTCAGATTAAATAAGATAGTGTACAAAAATCACCTGGCATGATATCAGATACATAATTAGCTACGAATAAATATCAGTAATCTATTAATTATCAATACATAGGTTATCCATGTTTAAAGTGTCATAAAAGTAATTTCCAATTAATATTCCCTCAAAGAATGTGAATTAATTTCATGTTAAGAGAAGCAGAACAAAATTGGTAAGGTAATCTAAAGCTAAATACTACCCTAGTTATTTCAGGGTCACTCAAACTTTGACTAACTTCTATTTAACTCTGGTCCATGAGAGTAGATTTTTTTAGATCATCTTGTAATTATGTGTTATAATCAAATAATCAAACTTCAAGGAGGTCAGTGGTTGGGCCTTTAATTTTTTTTTTTTATTCTACTATAGTTGCTCCATTTTTTTTCCCTTTTGCCACTGCTCTCACCGGCAGTCAGTACCCTCTGTTGTCTGTGTCCATGAGTCATTCATACATGTTCTTTGACTAACCCCTTCCCCTTCCCCTTCCTTCAACCATTCTCTCCCTCCCTCCTCCCCACCTATAGTTGTCAGTCTGTTCCATGTTTCCATGTCTTTGGTTCTATTTTTCTCATTAATTTTGTTCATTAGAATCCAGTTATAAGTGAGGTCATATGGTATTTGTCCCTCACTGACTGGCTTATTTCACTTCCATAATAGTCTCCAGTTCCATCCCATGCTGTCAGCAAAAAGTAGAATTTACTTCTTTCTTTCTGCTGCATAGTATTCCGTTGTGTAAATGTACCACAGTTTTTTCATCCACTCATCTACTGATGGGCACTTAGGCTGTTTTCAGCACTTGGTTATTGTAAATAATGGTACGAACAGAGGGGTGCATAAGTTCTTTTGAACTGGTGTTTCAGGATTCTTAGGGTATAATCCCAGCAGTGGAATCTCTGGGTTAAAAGGCAGTTTCATTTTTAGTTTTTTGAGGAAATTGCATACTGTTTTCCACAGTGGCTGCACCAGTCTGCATTCCCACCAACAGTGCACCAGGGTTCCCCTTTTTCCACATCCTCACCAGCACTTGTTTGTTGATTTATTAATGATAGTAATTCTGACTGGTTTGAGGCAATATCTCGTCGTGGTTTTAATTTGCATCTCTCTGATGGTTAGTGATGTTGAGCATTTTTTCATATGTCTATGGGCCGTCTTTATGTCCTCCTTGGAGCAGTGTCTATTCAGGTCCTTGGCCCATTTTTTAATTGGATTGTTTGTCTTTCTGGTGTTCAGTCATATGAGTTCTTCATATATTTTGGAGATCAAACCATTGTTTGAGGTATCACTGGCAAATATGTTCTCCCATACAGTTGGCTCCCCTTTCATTTTGATAATGGTTTCTTTAGCCATGCAGAAGCTTTTTAATTTGATGTAGTCCCATTTCTTTATTTTTTTTATTCCCCTTGCCCCAGGAGCTATATAGACAAAAATTTTGCTACATGGGATGTCTGAGATTTTACTATGTTTTCTGTTAGGTTTTTATGGTGTCATGATTTATATTTGTCTTTTATCCATTTTGAGTTTATTCTGGTGTGTGGTGTATAAGTTAGTGATCTAGTTTCATTTTTTTGCATGTAACAGTCCAATTTTCCCAACATCATTTATTGCAGAGACTATTTTTACTTCACTGTATGCTCCTGCTGCCTCTGCTGAATGTTAATTGACCATAAAGACATGGATTTATTTCTGGACTCTCTAGTCTCTTCCATTGATCTATGTGTCTGTTCTTATGCCGGTACCAGACTGTTTTGATTACAGTAGACTTGTAGTATAGTTTAATATCAGGTACTGTGATCCTCCAACTTTGTTCTTTCTCAGAATTGCTGAGATTATTCAGGGTATTTTTTGGTTCCATATAAATTTTTGGAGTATTTGTTCTAGATCTGTGAAATATGCCATTCATATTTTAATAGGAATTGCATTGAATCTGTAGATTACTTGGGTAGTATGGATATTTTAATGATATTATTTCTTCCAATCCATGAACAGGGTACATGCTTCCATTTATTTGTATCTTCCTCAATTTCTTTCTTCAGTGTTCTATAGTTTTCTCAATACATATCTTTTACATCCTTGGTTAAACTTATCCCCAGGTACTTTATTACTCTTGTTGCTATAGTAAATTGGATTTTTTTTTCTTAGTTTCTCTTTCTGATAATTCATTGTTGGTGTACTAGAATGCCATCAATTTCTGCATATTAACTTTGGATACCGCTACTTTGCCAAATTCACTTATTAGGTCAGGTAGCATTTTGGCTGAGACTATAGGGTTTTCTATGTACAGTCTCATGTCATCAGCAAATAATGACAGCTTTACATCCTCCTTTCCAATTTAGATGCTTTTTATTTCTTTTTCTTCTGTAATCACTGAGGCTGGATCTTCCAGTACTATGTTGAATAAGAGTGGAGAAAGTGAGCACACTTGTCTTGTTCCTGATCTTAAGGAAAATGCTTTTAGTTTTTGCCCATCGAGTATGATGTTGGCAGTAGGTTTCTCATATATTGCCTTTATTATGTTGAGGTATGCTTTCTCTGTTCCCACTTGGCTGAGTGTTTTTATCATAAATGGGTGCTGGATTTTGTCAAATGCTTTTTCCGCATCTATTGATATGAGCATTTGATTTTTGTCTTTCATTTTGTTTACATGGTGTATTATGTTTATTGATTTGGGAATATTGTACCATCCTTGAATCCCTGGGATAAAATATCACTTGATCATGGTGTATCATCAGTTTAATATATTGCTGGATCCAGATTGACGATATTTAGTTGAGGGTTTTAGCATCTATGTTCATCAGTGATATTGGTCCGTAATTTTCTTTCTTTGTTGTCTTTACCTGGTTTGGGGATTAAGATAATACTGGCCTTGCAAAAAGAGTTTGGGAGCCTTCTCTCCTTTTCAATTTTTTGGAATAGTTGGAAAAGGATAGGTGTCAGTTCTTCTTTGAATATTTGGTAAAATTCATCTGTGAAACCACCTGGTTCAGGGCTTTTGTGTGCTGGGAATTTTTTTATTACTGCTTCAATTTTGCTATCACTCTGTTCAGGCTTTCTGCTTTTTCTTGATTCAGTTTTGGGAGATTGTATGTTTCTAGAAATTAGTCCATTTCACCTAGGTTGTCCAGATTCTTGGCATATATTTTTTCATAGTAATTTCTCACAATCCTTTGTATTTCTGTGGTGTCAGTTGTAATTTCCCTCTTATTTCTGATTTTATTAATTTGGGTCTTCTCTCTTTTTTTCTTGATGAGTCTCGTTAAAGGTTTGTCAATTTTGTTTATCTTTTCAAAGAACCAGCTAGCTCCTGGATTCATGGATTCTTTGGATTATTTTTTCAGCCTCTATGTCCTTTAATTCTTCTCTGGTCTTGATTATTTCATTCATTCCACTTGCTCTGGGCCTTGTTTGTTGTTGTTCCTCTAGTTCTTTTAGGTGTGAGGTTAGGTTGTTTATTTGAGATTTATATATCTTCTTCAGGTAGGCCTGTATTGCTATGAACTTCCCTCTCAGGACTACCTTCAGTGTGTACCATAGGTTTGGGGTTGTTGTGTGTTCATTTGTTTCCAGACACTTTTTGATTTCTTTATTGATCTCATTGTTAACCCATTCACTATTTAATAACATGCTGTTCAGTCTCCATGTCCTTGAATGTTTTTGAGTTTTTGCCTTGAGGTTGGTTTCTAGTTTCAAGCCATTGAGATCCAATGATATGCTTGATATGATTTCAATTTTCTTGAATTTCTTAAGGCTTGTTGTGTTTCCTAGCATGTGGTCTATCTTTGAAAATGACCCATATGCATTTGAAAATAATGTATACTTTGCTTTTTTTGGGTGAAATATTATATCATAACATTTCAATAAATATCAATTAAGTTCATTTGATCTAGAGTGTAGTACAATGCCATGATATTCTTATTGATTCTTTGTTTGCAAGATCTACCCATTGTTGACAGTGGGATGTTAAAATTCCCTACAATGACAGTGTTGCTGTCCATTCCCTTAAAGTTCTTCAGTATTTTTCTAAAGTATTTAGATGCCCCTATGTTGAATGTATATATGTTTACAAGGCTTATATATTCTTGTTAGACCACTCCCCTAAGTATTATATAGTGACCTTCTTTGTCTCTTGTTATGACCTTTATTCTGAAGCCTACTTTGTCTAAGTATGCTATTCCAGCTTTTTTATTTTTTTATGTTCATTTCCTTGGGATATTTGTTTCCATCCCTTCACTTTCAGCCTGTGTAGATCTTTGATTCTGATGTGGGTCTCTTGTAGACAACATATATGCAGATTATGTTTTCTTATCAACTTATCTACTCTATGCCTTATAATTAGAACACATAATCCATTTACATTTAAGGTTATTATTGACAGGTACTTGTTCATTGCCATTATTTCCCATTGTATCTGTGTTCTCTCTCTCTCTCTCTCTCTCTCTCTCTCTCTCCTTTTTCTTAAAGCAGTCCCTTTAGCACCTCTTACAGTACTGGTTTGGTGGAGATTTACTGGTTTAGACTTCTTTTGTCCAAGAAGCTCTTTATTTGGCCTTCCATTATAAATGAGATCCTTGATGGATAGAGAGAGTAGTCTTGTTGTAGGTTCTGGCTTTTCATTGCTTGGAATATTTTCTTCCAATCCCTCCTGGTTTGTAGTGTTTCTGTTGAGAAGCCAGCAGTAGCCTTATCAGAGCTCCCTTGTATGTTACTAGCTGTTTTTCCTTTGCTGACCATAGGGTTCTTTCTTTGTCTTTAAATTTTGTCATTTTAATTATGATGTGTCTTGGAGTGGGCATCTTGGGATTCATCTTGATTGTAACCCCTGTACATCTTGAATTTGTATGACTTTTTCCCTCACCAAGTTAGGGAAGTTTTTGGTCATTAATTTTTCAAACATGTTTTCTATCCCTTGCTCCTTTGTTTTTCCTTAGGTATTCCTATGATGTGAATATTTTTGTTTAATGTTATCCTGAATCTCCCTTAAACTATCCTCATTCTTTTTGAGTCTTTTTTCATTTTGTCACCCTAACTGGATGTTTTTTTCTACTTTGTCTTCCAGCTTGCTGATTTGATCCTCTGCTTCATCTTTCCTGCTTTTAATTCCTTCTAGTGTAGTCTTCACTTCCAATAATGTATTTTTCATTTACTCCTGGTTCTTATTCATAGTTTCTTTGTCCTTTTTTATGCTACTGTAGTTCCTACTATGTTCCTTGTAGCTCCCATAAATTTCACTGCAGTTGTCACTGAGTTCTTTGAACATCCTTATAACCATTATTTTGTACTCTATTTGGTAGATTGCTTGCCTCCATTTCACTTAGCTCTTTTTCTGGGGATTTCTCCTTTCCTTTGGATTGGGCATTTTTTCTTTGTCTCCCCATTGTAGGTGACTCTTTTGTTTGTTTCTGTGTCTCAGATTACTCTGCTTTGACTGCCTGTCTCCCTGGGGTGGCCTTCTGTGGTAGGAATTCTGTGGGATAGCGTGGTGCTGTCTCTTCAATATCCTGAGCTTGATTCTCCATGAATGCCCTTTATTCAGTTTATGGGGGCTCTCTTGTTGAACGAGGGCTTTGGTTATTAATGACTCATTTATTGGTGAGTTCCTCTCTGTCTGGCTCACTGAGAGTCACCACCCCCACCATGTCTTGCATGCTGTTGTACTGGTGCTGGCAGAATGAAGCAAAACTACCCAGAAAATCAAACCCACACCAGCAAAAATACCCTCTCATCCCATCAGCAATATCAACAGCAAATGAGTGAAGATTAATAAAGGTGGAAAGAGATTAAGAATATTATAATAAAGAGAAAAAGAGAAGATGAGATTTCTACAGTAAAGAAAATTGATTTTGAGAGGGGAGAAGAAGGAGAAATAATAAGAGTAAGGAATAGAATCCAGGCTAAGAAAAGGAAAATATAAAATTCAAAATTCAAATATGCAAGGACAGGAGGAAGGCAAAATGGAGTAAGACAGGGGAAGAATAACCTATGAGATTTGAAATTTTAAAAAAAATGAACGAATAGGAATAACATTGACAAAAAATAGCAATAACCACAATATCCATGTCAAAAAAAAGCAATGATTAATAAAAGTGGAAAGAAAACAAGAATATTATGAGAAAGGGAAAAAGAATGTGAACTGACTAAAGGAAAGAAAATTGATTTTGAGAGGAGAGAGGGAGGAGAAATAGTAAGAGTAAGAGAAGGGGACAAGGCATAGAAAGGAGGAAAATAAAATTTAAAACAAAAATAAGAAAGGGAAGGAAGAAGACAAAGTGGAAGAAGACAATGACAGTGTTGCTATCACTCTGAAGACAAGGGAAGGGTACAATGTGAAATTTGAAATAAAAATATAATAAAATATAAAAATAAAGACAAGGGAAGGGTACAATGTGAAATTTGAAATAAAAATATAATAAAATATAAAAATAAAAAATAAAATACAAAAAATGGTGAATTAGTTGGAATACAATTGAAGAAAATGAAACAATGTTAAAAGCCTATGCAAGAGAAAAAAGATAACACAAATTCTGAAAAAGGAGGTGGAATTCATCAGTTTGGTGTTTGTCTTCTTTCTTCTCCTTCTGGGTAACACCTCTGGCTTTTTATCAGCTCAAGGTCTGGGGTGGGTCATCCAACTTCTGGCAGCACCACAGGTATGACCTTCACCTGCCTCGAGGCGGGGCTTTTACTGTGATCAGGAGAGTGGGATCCCTGGGTCTCCCCTTGGAGATGCTGTTCAGTCTTCTGGGAAAATTGTGGGTGTGTTCCTCTGCCCCTGCGCCACTCGTCTTGGTCCGTCCCAGCGTATTTCCGATAATGTATAGTCTCTGAGGCACAACCTGTCCATTTCACGGGAGGGGCCGATCTGTGTAAGAGGGTCAGCTCTTGGTGCTGATGGCAGCTCTGTGTGGGAGCGGAGGCTGGGCGGGGTCCTGATTCCCGCTTGCTGCGTAGATTTCTGACCTCCCTGCCTTGTTGGCCTCAGTGAACAGGGCCCTGGGAACCAGTGTATTTTGTCTCCCTGAGAGAATTTCAAAATGGGCCCGTTTTGGAATTTCTCTTCCTGCCTTTCTCCTGCAGGATGTACCCTGCAGGGGGTTATCGAGCCTGTCCTGACTTTTCTGCAGAGCTTCCTCCTCAGATATGGTGTTTGTGATCCTGCAGGAGGTGAGGTCTGGGTATGTTCTTCCCTTTCCAGAGGCTTGAACTCTGCCAGGGAAGGGGATCCTGCCTGGCTGTAAATAATCTCAGGCATTCGACTCTTGCCCATCTAATTCCCAGCCTGTAACAGGGCCCCCCCAAAGGGGAGTTTGTAATGGTGTCCAGAATGTGGGGTGTCCAAGAAAAATATAAGATATTCTCCCTCCCCTGCCCCAAGGCGGTGACCTTGGGGCAGGGAGACCTGGAGCCGGGGCCTTTCAGAGTTATGTTGCATGTCAATAACAGGCCAGCTTCAGACCTGCCCTGGAGCTAAGCCATTGAAAGTCACTTTGCAGGTCAATAACAGCAAAATAGCTCCATACCTGATATGCAAAGATGGTTATTTTGCTTAGCAACAAGGCTAACCAGGACGGTTTGCACAACTTAAGCCCAGGATGTAACTGGGAAGGAGCTCCCGGAGTTACAGGGCCCTGCCTGAGAGCTGGGAGCTGGGAGATGGTTCACCCCACGCCCAGGAACAATGCGAAGACCTTGAGGGAAGGAAAGGGGAGAGACAACTCTTGCTAGTAAACCAGGAGAAGGTGCCACGTGGTTTTGGATTAAGAAGTGGAGATCGTGGCGACACAGCTGATGGTGCTGGGAACTGGGAGAGGTCGCCTAGCCGAGCTCCAGGCTTCCATTCTTTTCCTCCTGAAGGGTGATACCGCTGACTGGCCTGACGGCAAAGGTGTAGAGGGAATCAAGGCTGATACCAGAGATGAAATGCTAATTGCCCTGACTTATAATGTAAATGCTTCTCTCCCACCTCTGTAAGCCCTTTTCACGCCAATTGCCCTGACTTATGATGTAAATGCTTCTCTTTCACCTCTGTAAACCCTTTTCGCCAAATCTATACCACGCCTCCCAAGACTCTTACCCCATTTAGCCCAGCATAAAGAAAATGCGGGGCTATTGTTCTGGGCTCAGAATTTGGAGTTTGTCTCCTCTGGGCCCGTGCATGTAAGTAAAGATCGTGCTCCTAACCCCTCAGTGTCTGGTCGTTTCATTTTTCCGTAACAAAGGCAGGGAAAGGCAGGACTGTGTGTATCGGTGGATGTCTTAAAGGGATTTTGAGACTTAATGGCAAAATATAGGCATTATTCAAAACCCTGTATAACTTTTGAATAAATAATTCATTTCCTTTTCACCAAGGTCTGGCATCGAGAGCCATAATTTCTAAGGGCGGTGGGAAAGAACCTAGAACGTAGGGAACCCAGAAAAGGTGGTGCGTTTTTTCGCTAACCGTACCTGAGCAACCCACCCCCACCCCCAGCCCCAGCCCCAAACAGGTTCACATTCAGTAACAAGCCCACTGCTCCCATGGTAAACACAGTCCCAAACTTTCTGTTTTGTATAGGCTCCAGCTTGCTAGCTGCGCTAGGCTCAGGCCCAGAAATCTCTTTGCTGTGCAATTTTCTGATCTCCCTGCCCAGCTCTATTCAGTAGCATTACGGAAAAATGAAACGACCAGACACCCAGGGGTTTAGGAGCACGATCTTTATTTCCGTGCACGGGCCCAGAAGAGACAAACTCCAAATTCTGAGCCCAGAACAATAGCCCCGCATTCCTTTTATGCTGGGCCAAGAGGGGCAGGGTATTGGGAGGCGTGGTATAGATTTGGCGTGAAAAGGGTTTACAGAGGTGGGAGAGAAGCATTTACATCATAAGTCAGGGCGATTAGCATTTCATCTTCGGTATCAGCCTCGATTCCCTCCACAGTAGGACCAAACCGCACTTTCAGTTTTGTTCCTTTGCTGGCAGGGCGGCTGTGTTGTGGGTCCCTGCCCGGCATGATTGAGCTCCTCTTTTTAAAAAGTCTCTCTGTGGTACACCCACTGCAGTACCGAGTCACTGTCCAATTTTGCAGGCACACCACCCCTCCAAAAAGCCGATAGTTTCTCATGCTCATGGCTGGCCACAGCCTGCCTCCCCCCCGATCCAGATGTGGCTCCTGATCGTTTTTTGGGGAGACAGAGTCCCTCTCTCCTTCTGGCACCCTCCTGGTTGGCATTTGGCACTGCAGCTATGGATGTGCTGCTCACTGTGTGTGTAAACTGGGTCTACCTAACTCTGTATATCCTCCCAAGTCACTCCCAGCCCGGGTTGGTGGTTCCCTGCATGGGCCTGGGTGCCCCTGCCCTGGGAGGGGGAGGAGTCACCAAGCTGCAATTTCTGCCTAGACTCTGTGCCTCTGCAGGCACTATGCACGGTGCATTTCCCCTTCGATTTATAAAATCTCCTTGCTGCCCATTGTGAAGCATCATCTGTCGCCTTGGCTTCAAAGCTTCATATCAGCTAAGATTCCATTGATTGTTCCGGTGGTCTGTTGGAAGATCGGCCGAGAATCTGAGCTGGGGGCAAGGATAAGTGGACTCAATTTCCAGCTACTGGGCCTCCATCTTCTCAGAATTTCAGAAACTACGTTTCGGTTAGCCTTTTGTCATATAAGGCAAGAATAATTTTTAAATACGTAATGTAAATGCATTTTTCCCTGGAAAGGAACGTTTGAAGCTTTTAAATTAATTCATTAACTAATTTTATGAAGGAGATACTGAGAGCTGCTGTGGTTAACTGATGTTCCCACAGCCACCCAGTTAGATACTGGCAGGGAAGTCAGCCCTTGCATTTTCTCCACCAGGTAAGGTCATCCCACTGGGCAATTTCTGTTTATTCTGTTTATCTTTGTCATTGAGCCAAGCACGGCACCCATTTCGTTGCTATAATACTAACAAGGGCAACAAAGAGTCAATGCAGCCTCCTGGGGACAATTCATGCTCAGAAATGGAAGTTAGTTACATGAAGTCAACCAAGATTCAGATGATTAATTGGTAAGCAAGTGAATAAGTGAATCCATAAAAGGATTATATGAGTTTTTGATGTTTGGTTTAATGTTACTTGAGAGGATTAAGTGATGTTAAATTACTAAAAACTTTGTGATACCACTCGTTTTATTTTCATGGTGCTGACATTTATATTTGCCTTAATTATTCATAATGTCTCTCTTTTTACACCTATTCAGGATATGTTTGCCTGTGGGATTTTGAAGATATGTGAAATATGAATTACTCTGAAGCAATAGTGGGGAGGATAGAGACACTATGACAATATACTGTTTATTTATTCATCCTCCCTCTTCTCATCAAAATTACTCTTCACAGAGCCAAACGCCAAACCCCAAAGAAAAATGTTGGGTGGGGGGGAACATGGGACTTCATCAAAGGAACCATGGTTTTCTAACTCTGAATGTAGGTAAGAGGGTATTAGGAGCACTTTTTCCTGTTGCCTCAGGATCAGTAATCTGAGGCCAGAGTTGAGGTCCAGGAAACATTAAGAACCTATTGTTTTAAACAGAGGACCCCCAAGCTACAGCAGGACAATTTTTTCTGAGGCGTACAAAGAAACCAGTGAAACTAGTGTCTGTCCTAGGAGCGAGGACCCTAAACCCTCATCTCACACTTCCTCTTCCTCAGAACCTGAGGAATGCAATGGGAAGAAAGTCACCTGTGTCTGCAGGGAGGCAAGTTGATGGTAAGATACTACTTTTGTCTTTCTTTTGAAAGTAAAGTGGGGGTGGGGAGGGCTCCATGACATACATTCAAAGAGGTCAGGGATGCCAGTGAGCAAAGGAAACCAGTATCTTGTTTCCAGGTTTATCCTTGAAAAAAAGTGTACAACCTGCAGAGTCACTCATGCCTGGAGCAAGAAGCAGTGAAACTCGTGGATGCACCTGACACACATCCTCAGAATTTGGGTGAGGGGGCTTCCTAAAGACAGAGATGTGTGTCTGCTTGTCATTTGAAACTTCTTCAAAGGCAGAATATTTTCCAGAGCAGTCTGAGCCAGAACTCGAGTGGAGGCCTCACTACTGTGCCCAAGACTGATGGAAAATACAAATACTCTAAGTTCCCACACATCTTGGAGGGCACCATAAATGACCTCAAAGATTCTGGATGGGCCTCTAGATGTTCTGGGTAAATTAAGCTTCCATAAAGCTATGCAGGTGCATTTCAGGTAAAGGGGCAGGAGTGCTGTTTGGAGAAAAGATTTGGGGTATAGACTATTTAACAGGGCTAATTCTATAGCCTGTATGTATGGCCACCCCTCTGAGCACTTGGTACTTGGAGGGAATAGGATACGAAGCTGCCCCTCCAAGGTAAACAAACACATCATCCGTGCTAAGACAGGCTCACCAGCAGAGGACAGCTGCAGAGTCAGAACAAAACCAAACCAAATTATGACCAAACAGTGTTCTAAGAGGGACTTCTGCTGCTGCCCTGGAATTGGAATGTATTGGGCTGATATACTGTCAAAACAGGCATATTCAAAAGATAACACATTCAAAAGACAGACACCTACCTATGAGGTTAGACGCCTCTCCTCAGGCTTATTAGAGTGTGAACACC
This sequence comes from Mormoops blainvillei, assembly GCA_004026545.1. Classification (NCBI taxonomy): domain Eukaryota; kingdom Metazoa; phylum Chordata; class Mammalia; order Chiroptera; family Mormoopidae; genus Mormoops; species Mormoops blainvillei. The sequence goes on from PVJD01008547.1 coordinate 61,670, forward strand.
GGGCCTGGCTATCTCACCTGTGTCCCTTCCCCAGTCTGTGTTCGAGGCTGACGAGAAGAGAGAGGGGAACAGTCAAGTATCCCAAAACCTCATGAGCTACATCATTTTTCCCACCCTTTCAAGCCAAGATAATGAGGGGGAAACTCCGAAAGAGTTACAGAGATTAGAGTGATGATAGGAAGGGGAAAACGGTGTTTGACTCTTAAACTGGACACCTGCTTAGTCAGTGGACTTGCTAAACTAACCCTGGGTTTGTGTGATTAGCAAAGACAAGTATTGAAAGGAAATGACAGAGAATGGCAAAGAATTGTCCTACACACACCTTTTTTGCTAAAATGCCAAGAATTCATGATACTTAACTGAACTCTTCAGAAGGTGCATCAAACCCCGTCTCCCTGGCCAGTACTCCGCATGAGACCTACCCCTGAACAAGGGGACGCCAACAGCACTAGACTACGGGGTGGCGCTGAGAGGTGAAGGAAGAGGTGTCTAAACCTGGATTTCTAGGTTCAGGCCACAGTGCAATGGGGAGGCGCTACAGGGCTCTCCACAGAATTCAGGCATGTACCCCGTGAGTGAGCCAGCATTTGAAAGCCTGACGAAGAGGAGCAGACACAGCCAAGGGAGAGCTGCAATATGAGCCACGGAGTACAGACACATTTGTCTACTTTCTTTCCCCATCCTTTGCCCCAGCTCACAGGAGGGACCAGGCCTTGAAAATGCAGGAGGATTTCACCAAGCAAGATCACCTACCTTCTCCACCCTCTTCCTCAAGTAGTCGGGGTCCCTGCTCTGCCTGTTCTGCAGGGAAGAGAGGAGAGATTTAAGAAAAGTTTCAGAATGGCACAGACTTAACTGCTGTTAAGTTGTGGACCCTGACCTAAAGATTTGACAAGGGAGGTTTGACAAAGTCGTTGAAAACAGAGAATGAAGAAAAATAAAACTGTTCCATATGATAGGGCTCACAGTGTTAGCCTCTCAGTACAGTTTTAGGTTCACAGAACAATTGAGTGCAAAGTACAGAGAGTCCCCTCACACAGGCACAGACTCCCGCAGGATCAACGTGCCTTAACAGGGTCCATTTGTTAAAGTCAGTGAACCTGCATTGACACATCATTGCCCTCCACGGTCCATAGTTTACATTCGGGTACAATCCATGGCTTTTAACAAATGCATAATGACATGTGCCCATCGTTACAGCATCGTACAGAATAGTTTCACTGCCCTAAAAGTTCCCTGTGCTCCACCTATAATATACCTTTAATAAAAATGTATTTTCATACCCTGTCCTCTCCACATATGTAAATAATAACTCTTTGAAAGAATATTCTTGGCATCTGAGAGGTGATGAATAAATGGAGTTTTGTTATTAATATTCCTGGCTATTTTTCTATTTTCTTGCTATCCCTGTTCCTAGGGAACTCCAGTCTGCATGAATGGAGTCTACCCATATAACTCGCTATATGTTAAGAATAGCAACACTTTTTTTAGGACATATATTGCAAATATTCTTTCAGGTTCTTTTTAAAATGAGCTGATAGTTTGGAGAAATTTTGAAAGTAAAATTTTAAATTTATACATGGTTACCCCCCGATAGAACTTGCCTTTATGGCTTTTGTCATCGGGTTCAAATTAGACAGCCTTTCCTACCAAGATTATATAAATATTCACCTGTATTTTACCATAATTCTTTTTTTACATTTTAAATTTTAATTCAATCAAAAATTATTGCAGTGTAAGTTATGAAGTAAGAGTATTGACTGATTGAGTTACCCAGCACATTTTGTTGAAAAATTCTTTCCCCTCAACTTATTTGAGGCACTCTACCCCTTATTATTTGTGACAGTTTCATATATATTTAGGTCTGTTTCTGGACTTTTTGCTTTGTTCCACTGATCTATCTTACTATTTCTCATGCCACTGCCACCCTATTCTACTTACTATGTCCTCACAATTTGTCTATTCAGGTTTTCAAATTCCCTTAGGTCAGTTTCGGTAATTCATTTTTTCAGGTCATTCATATTTTTTCATTTATTTAATTCAAGAATTTTAAGTTTATTTTCCATTGAAGCATAATCATAACATTTCCTCTATGGCTATGATTTCCTTTATATTACATACTTCTCTTCTTCCCTCTCCTTATTTAGCCTGGTCAATGGTTTGTTTCCATTATTAGGCTTTTCGAAGTCCTTATATTTACTTCTTAAATCTACATATTCCTCTTTTCTAATTAATTATTTTAATCTTTAAGTATTTCTGGTTACTATTTACTATCACTATTCACTATTTCTTTTACCTCTAATCCTCTCTCTTATTGTTCTTGGCTTTAATAAGAAGTTGCTTTTTTCTGTCTCTAGAATGAAAAAATCAATTATTTATCTTTATTCTTATTTAGTAATAAAGGTCCCAATGTTATAAATTTTTTCTAAATAGAGGTTTTTATATCCCAGAATTTTTTTGTGAGTGCTGTTTCATATTTGTTCATCTATAAATAATCTTCGAATTATATCCTGATTAGCTCTATAACCCAAAAGTTGCTTAGGAAAGCAGCTGAACTGTAATGAAGGAAGGTTAACCTCTTGGAGGATTAGTGGGAATTCCCTTGTGTCCTACTCTATGGTCAATTTTTACAACTTTCATGAGGACTGGAAGAAAAAAAATATATTCCTTATTTTTTAGATATAAATTTTTAAATATTATTTAAAATTAATAATGTCTGGTGTAAGAAGGTGGTCTACTTTCACTTTTCTGCACATATCTGTCCAATTTTCCCAACACCATTTAGTGAATAAACTGTCTTTAGCCCACTGTATGTGCTTGCTGCTTCTGTCGAACACTGATGGACTATAAAGGTGTGGGGTTTTTTTCTGGGCTCTCTATTCTGTCCCATTGATCTATGTGTCTGTTTTTATGCCAGTACCATGCAGCTTGGATCACTATGGCTTTAGAGTAAAATTCGATATTAGGTAGCATGATTCATCCAACTTTGTTCTTCTTTCTCCAGATTGCTGAGGCTATTCAGGGCCATTTTTGGTTCCATACAAATTTTTGAAATATTTGTTCTAGGTCTGTGAAATATGCCATTGATGTTCTACTCTTTTTTTTTTTAATATTCAGAAAGAAAAACATAAAGAACCTAAAATGTTTAAGAAATAAATACCAGCACCTTATACTTGATTCCTGACCTCTTTTATTCTCATTCATGAGAGCCAGTCTATGTAGCCAGCACTGAGACTCCCTGCCCTTATGCCACCCCTGGGTGGGTCAAAGGCTATTTCTTTGCAAGGCTATTCCTTGTCTAATGTCCCTTACAAATCTCTCCACAATTAATTTTAATAACAATTAGTGTCTAATGCAAAGGAAACCTCCCTTCCCCAAATGAACATGAGTAGGCCTGTGAAATAACCTAGCATGAGAACTTTCCCCAGCAGGTACTTCTTATGCCTACTAGTGACTAAATCTGACTAGACTGCTCAAATCCTCCCTCGCAGAACGTTAAAACAGAAGGTATGAGAGAGGGACCCTGACAAGAGAGAGAAGCAAAGGACGAGAATCGCTTAAAATCAGGAAGCAGAAACCATGAGGAGGCTGTAGAAGCCATAAATCAAGAGAAACCATGAGGTAAAGAAGTGAGTAAAAAGAAACAGAAACGATAGAAGGAAGGAAAAAGATAATACTGTTACATTAGAAAAACAAAGAGGAGCTCAGTAATTAGTAAAGCCGACTGGACAGAGTGGACGCACACAAGTATACAGAATCTCTCTGAGATGTCAAGAGCTCTTTCCTCTGCACAAGATGAGTAAGGTGATACTTCTTTGCGGTCTGACTTTACAGCTGGAAGAATATGTTCTTGTGTTTTTCAGATATCCTTTACAATACATAACTAATGTTGAAGTATCCTAAGCTGTTTCCCCACCCTTGTAACCTGAAAGATCCTCACTAAAACAATTTCTGGCTAGCAATGCAAATGGTGCCATTGTAACTTAATAGTGTATTTTCTGCATATTCTATGAGCCCGTTGAGCATTTCTTGTTCCGCAGCCCTACTTTCCCTCCCACTGAATGTGCCAAATAATTGATGGCTTCTTTACTCCAGGACTGTTAACATTCCCTGCAATCATCGGTATAAATACTTTATTAATAATTTGTATTTATACAACATCTGCCTCCCAAAGAGCTCAAAGCTGTTTACAAACATTGTCTCATTAATCCTGATAGTAAATCCTTTTTTATAAGGTAGAAATGTGTACCAGCTAATGAGGACTGTCATCTCCCTTTGACTCATGGAAAACTGAAATCCAGAGAAGGGTTACTTTTTCAAGGTCAGAGAGTAATCTGAGAAATAGCGCAGAAATATAATCCAAAACTTCTACATTCTTGCACTTCATGTTCACCCCTAGAAAAACTCTCATTTTAGGTCATGCACGTACTCATTGGGAGGCACCAATATAAATTTTTTCATGGAGCTTCTTTTATTGAGAGTAAAAAACAAACAAACAAACATTAATTCACGTATGAAAACTTCATAAAGCTCTATTTAACTTTTCAAGAGGTCATCGTGACAATCAGAGTCATGAGGAATGATTGAATTCTAGAGCTCGCCAGCAGTTTCCCTGGCATTTTTAAGCCAGTAAAGAAGTGTCTGCTTGGGCATGTGAATGTGCTCCGTCTCCACATTGGAAACAGAAGAAACAACTTCAAGATGGTAAAAGTGAGAGCAATAAGCATTTTTAAGATTACATATTGCATAATTGTTATATATCAGATATATAAATGCATTATGTCATTGCAACCCTATGAAGCTGATGTGTTATCTTTATTTTGCTGGTGAGGAAATTGAGGCTCAGTGCAGTTAAATAAATAGGGAAAACTAACTTTTTAGCCTCCTTATCTCTGCTTTTCTTACCTGTCCTCTTAACTAACACCACACAACACTACAAATACTAGAAATAGTTGCTACTGCTGCTTTTGTTGTTTTGAATAGTATAATCCTAGATTCAGAGCTCCAGCTGATTATAACATGGTGCAACCACCATAATGTATGCTTTATGTCAGTTACAGGAAAATCCGAGGAAGGTCATTAAACAGTAGTCTTTGCTATTAAAAATTCTTTAGTACAATTTGCAAACCTAGACCCTGAAATATAATTTAGCTGTCTGGAGGGGTCCACCATCAAGACAACTCTACTCCAAGATGGTATGATTAGTAAAATTTTTTTTAAAATTGAAACCTTCTCAAAATGATTACTTACCACCATCGAAGTAAGTCAGGGCCCAAAGTTTACTGTTAGCACACAAATCCATATGAAAATTTCACGAGACACCTAGAATGTATTAAGGGAGTATATTTGTAAATATTTATAATTTTTTTCAATTCCACTGGCTATACATATAGTGAAAAACATCAGGAGAGTCTTCAAAAAAATTTCTTAAAGAAGGAAACTTCTATTTTAACCATAGTTTGCTATGGGTAGAGTTAATCTAAAGACTAAAATAGCAATGGCTACCATTTACCCAGTATTTACAATTTGGCAGTCATGATGCATTACAAACACATTCATTTAATCTTCACTATGAAATAGGTGCTGCTACTATTCCCGTATTACAGGTGAAGAAACTGAGGAGTATAAAGGTTAAGTATCGTGGATGATAAGCCCAGCAATTTCACTTAAGGGCCAGATGCTTATATATTAGTTTCCTCATCTTTGGGACGCCCACAGTATTTTTAGGAAAATACTCTTTATCTAATGGCATTCATATTATATTAAAAAATTCCTGACTAGTGAATAAGGTTTAATATTATCATTAGAAATGCAGAAATAATCATTGATACTATCTAGTCCTATATAGGAAGCACAGTAGTCAATGACACACTAGTCAAAAACAATTAACCAAGTCAACATATGGTCCTTGAGACACATGGACCTCGGGTGCCAGTGAGGAAAGCTGTGCGATACGACTATTCTCCTTCATGTGATCTCTGGAGCACTGACCATTTGCCCCTGGTCTCAGCGAGAGGACCCTGAAGTCCAGGAAACAGGTTGTACTTTTCAGCACCCAAGGCAGAAGAAGCCCAGCCCTGCTGGTTTCACTGAGGCCCACTATCCGTCTAAAACCCACTTGGTGACCTGAACTGAAGGAGGTCCTATGAGATGATGGGGTCGCCAAGAAAAACCGTGGTTGACTACAAGTATTTTGTTTTTGTTTCAATAATGACCTTTAAACTATACATTGTAGTATAATTAATTATAGAACTATGTCCATGCCATGTAATCACCATTCTGATTTAACAAGAGTATTCATTTCGCCATATGTTATTTTAATCTTTTCTCTCATAAATTAAATGTTGCTAATAGGAGAAGTCCTTTTCTCTGATCATCCTCATTTCCTCTCTTCCTGTCCCAAAAGAGCCACTACCCTGAAAGAGGGATGTGTTCTTCCCAGTGATGTTTCCATATTTTGCTGCACCTGTAGGTATCTATAAACAATATGTCGTATTGTTATATGTATATGTAAGGTTTACGCAAATTTTCTCTAACCAATCCTTCTGTAACCTGCAATTTTTCTCAGCTTTTCTTTTATAGTAGCAAAGTAAATGTAACAAAAACTACCATTTTAACCATTTTTAAGTGTACAATTCAGTGGCATTAAATACATTCACGTTGTTATTCAACTATTGCCACCATCCATCTCCAGACCTTTCTCATCTTTCCAAACTGATTCTCTGTACTAAACAGTAACTCTCCGTTTCTGCCTTTTCCATAGCCCCAGGCAGCTACATTCTACTTTCTGTCTCTATGAATCTGATTATTCTAAGAACCTCATATAAATAGAATCATACAGTATTTTGTCCTTTTGTGACCGACTTATTTCACTTAGCATAACGTCTTCAAGGTTGATCCACACTGCAGTGTGTGTCAGAACTGCTTCCTCTTTAAAGCCGTGTAATGGCCCATTATCTGTGTATACCACATTTTGTTTATCCACTCGTCTGCTCATGGACTCTTGTCTTGCTTCCACCTTTTGACTATGGGTGCATAAATATCTGTTCAAGTCCTTGCTTTCATTTCTCTTGGGTGTATAACCAGGGTAGAATTGATGAATGATGTGGTGATTCTATGTTTAATTTATTAGTCAGGGTTCTCCAGAGAAAACAAACCAATAAGATATATATAAGTAGATGCATAAAGATGGTTGCAGGAATTGGCTTACATGACTCTGGATGCCAAGGGGTCCCACAGTCTTCCATCTACAACCTATCAGACCAGGAAAACTGGTGCTGTAATTCATTCTGAGTCCAATGTTCTGAGAACCAGAGGAGCTGATGATGTGAGTCCCAGTTTGAGCTCAAAGGCTCAAAAACCAAGGACAACGATATTCAAGGAAAGGAGAAGATGGATCCACGCTCCATCCACGCTCCAACGAAGAGAGTACACTTACTTTTACTCAATCTTGTTCCTCCATTCTGCCTTTAACAGATTGGATAATGCCCTCCCCCCACATCAGTGAGGGAGATCTTTACTCAGTCTACCAATTCAAATGCTGATCTCTTCCAGAAACACCCTCACAAACACACCCAGAGAAAATGCTTTATGAGCTATCTGGGTATCTCTTAGCCTAGTCAAGATGACACACCAAATTAACTATTACTCTTAATTTTTTGAGGAACCATCACACTGTTTTCCACAGCAGTTGCACCATTTTACACTCCTGCCAGCAATGCACAAGGGCTCCAATTTCTCCACGTGCTCACCTGTATTTTCACCTTTTTTTTTTTTTTTTGCGATTTAACCATACCAATACAGATAAATCTAATTCATTCATTTAACCTCTTGGACATTATTTCATTGTATGAATATACCATAATCCATTATCCATCCCCTAAGGTAACATTTAGGTCATTTCCTGTCCTGTTATTACCATCAATGCCACACTGAGCATCTCTGTGTATCTCTGTCCACAGATGAGAGAGTCACTCTGAGCCGCATCCTTAGGAGTGGAATTTCTGGATCACAGGGCCTCGTAATTCAGACCTTATTGTATAGTGCCAAAAGTTTCATCAAGGAGGTGTTTCCCTATTTATACTCCTACCAGCACAGTATGAGGGTTCCTGGTACTCCACACCCTTGACAGTAATTGCTATTCTTATTACTGACACAGTATTTCTCAGCATTTAGAGCAGGAAGGAATTCTGTGTCTGCTCAGACCACAAGTTTACAACAATTTTCTTTGTTAGTGCTTTTTTGTTTTAGTTTTATTTCTTCCTTGCCCCACCTCCACCCTATCCCTGGTGATTCCCTTTTGCCCCTTTTGATGCCAACTTTATTGTGACACTAATCGTATATTGTTTTCCCACTTATGAAACTGTCAGAAGCTCAGCCAATAATCTCCTTCTTTAAAGGAACTATAAAGTGAAATGACTTAAAGCCCTGCTGGGATTTTCTAGGTAGTGAACTATAACATCCACAAGTTTCCCAACCAGCCGAGTCAGCCTATAAGCCATTCTTTGGAAAAATTATGGCAGAAAGTCTGGGAAATGGACCCATGCGCTGTGGAATCAGAAAAGGATGCCCTGGTATGACTGGAAATATCCTCTTGCCCCCACATTCAGGACTAGGACCAGGTTGAGGCAAGGGGGACACTCAGGAGCAAAATCTAAGGGACCCGAAAAACTCAGAAAGCAAGAAAAATGATACGTTAGAAAAGTATTTTTAAAAGCAAATTTAATGCAAAAAATACCCAGGATAAACAAATATCAAAATTATAAATAAAGACAGAATCAGTATTGTTATCACATTTCTATCGACTAGAGCCATTTCAGTTTCATCTGACAAATCCTTTTTTTATAGTAGGAGTGCTTTTGACTTTTTTTAAACAAGAGTCAATTAAGGAAAAATAAAATTCACATACAAACCTCATGTTAAAAATTCAAAAGGAAAGGGTTTTATGAATCCTCTTGAATATAAGTCTTCCAAGGAGAAAATTAGACTACATTTTTAGCCAATAAAATAAGGACACATTTGAAGATTAGCATCACAAAAATGGTTTTCTCATCTATCAAGTTGAAATTAACATTGACAGCCATGTGTATACTTAGTGAACTATATGGATTACTCATCTCTATTTTGTCATTTGTTAAGCTTATGATTGTAATGGAGATTTTCTACAACCAAACAAAAGGTAGCCCATGCCATCCAAGCAAGGCATATTCATTTGCTAGAGGTATTACAATGAAATACCACAGACTGGGTAGCTTAAACATTAAAAAAATTATTTTTCTCAGAGTTCTAGAGGCTGGAAGTCCAAGATCAAGGTGTTGGCAGGGTTGGATTCTTCTGAGTCCTCTCACCTTGTCTTGCAAATAGCCACCCTCTTACTGCCTCTTCCCTCTGTGGGTACATCCTTAGTGTTTCTCTGTGAGTACAAATTCCTCCTTCTTATAATAAGGGTTAGGGTCAAACTTAAAGGCCTTATTTTAACTGAATCACCTCTTCATAGGCTCTCTCTCCAAATTCAGTCACATTGTTAGGGACTAGGGTGGGTGGGGCTTCAACATATGAATGGGGCAGGGGGCGGGGGAGGGCACAATTCAGCCCATGACAGGAGGGAGATAAGACATTTACCAGAACAGAGATGAAATTTTATCCTTCAGCACCTAATCGGGGCTGAGAGAGGAAGACCACACTTGCTTTAAAATAGACATTTCCTCAATTGTGTAACAAATCAGGGTGGAACGAACACAACAGCACAGTGGTTCAAAATGAACGGATATAAGCCATGAAACCTCGAAGTCCCCTGCAGCAGAATCATGACCTTATCCAGGTTTTTGAGAAATATAGCACCAAGTAGCAGGACAGATCACCAAAGACAACTCATACAATCCAGCCAGTCTACCAAAGAGTGTATGTCACCCAGAACATTACAACTCTGCTATAAAA
>PVJD01008548.1:0-71552 GCA_004026545.1 Mormoops blainvillei
GGGGGGGGGGGGGTGGGTTAATAATAATCTGTATAATAGGGACACTAATTACCTACCCCGTAAGGTTCTCATGAGGATTAAATGAGATGGTTTTAAGAAGCACTCAGTAAGGTGTCCAGACCCTAAGACACGCACGGTCATGGTAGTAGTAGCAATAGCCACTGTATCTTGTCACCTGAGCAGCCCCATCCCAACAACAACAACAGAGCTACTGCCCCTTCCTGAAGTTCCTGAGTTTGGAGGGGACGATGGACGGGAAGAAGTAGGGAGGAAAAAAAAATCATCTCCATGATAAACCAGGAGAAAGAGTCACTTTCTTCTCTGCGCTCTGCACCCAGCTGTGCCCCCCTCGCTCTTGGCTGCGGGGCTGCGGGGAGGCATCAAGTCTACTCACAGGCGATGTGGCCTCCTGTCTGGTTCTGCTGCATGGCCAGGGGGCTAACCTCACAGGTAGCAGCCAGGGGCTAAGGTGCAGATCTGAGTAAGTCATGGCACTTGGCGGAGAGACGGAAGAAGAAATGTCTCACAGTGACATGAATGGGGAGAAACAGAGAAGATCGGAGGCCAAAACCCGGTGCAGAGGGTTAGGGTTGTCAGATAAAATAATGACAGGAGACCCAGTAAAATCTGAATTTCAGATAAACAAGAAATAATTTTAAAGTACAGGTTCGTCCAATAGTGCATGGGGCATACTTACGCTAAAAAACAAACCCAAAAAGTGTTATTTACCTGAAGTTCAAATTTTACTGGAGGTCCTGTATTTTTATGTGCTAAACCTGGCAGCCTGGGCAGGAAGCACCATGACAGCGGGCGAAGGCCGTGCAGGGCGGGGAGGGGGCGCTGGACCCAGCCGGGGCGGGGAGAAGAGCGGGGCCCGGCAACGTGTACCGGAGGGTCGATGAGAGCCTGATGCTTAGGCTCTGAAAGATGACAGAGGCCAGTCAGGCAGAGGAGAGGAGAGGGAGCACACGGGCCTCGCGCACAAAGGGCCAGAGTCTGAAACAAGCATGGCGTCACCCAGCGAGGCCCCAGGCAGGGGGAGCGGGGCTTCTCAGGGAGGACTTGGGCACCCATCTCAAGGGGTAACCCTTGTTCCGAACACATACACACAGAACTGTTTTAGCACCTTCCGTGTGCTGGGCTCTCTTCCTGGGATGCCGAGGTGAACGGACAGGCGAGCTCCCAGCCCCCAGGGCGTCACTGACTTCTAGCAGGAAGTGAGGGCATTTCAGACAACGAACGAGTAAGGAAGGCAGTGAGAGCCAAGGAGGCCCACTCCCCCATTTACCTGGCTACCTCCAGTTTTACCTGCATATTATCTCCTTGAGGAAGCCTTTCCTGAAGCTGGAGTTGGGAGCCCTCCTTGCTCTTCCCAGAGCAGCCCTTGGCACACCTCGTCGAACAGAGTGTTAACCTTTCAATAGGTCACATGACACCGTGGTCCCCTATAGAAAAGGGACTGATATTAAGTCCCCAGTGCTCAGGGTGGCGATCGGTGCCTAGCACACACTAAGAGCAACGACCTGTTAAAGAACTCTGTGGGTTTGGAATATGCGGTTTGGTTGTGTACATTCTGATGGAGAAGCCTAGTCCACTTGGATTTATGAAGCTGAAAATGGGGCAAGGGATCGGGGACTGAAAATCAGATTTTAAAATTCCAGTATATGGGTGGTATGTCAGGGCCATGGGTGGGAATATTCTTGTATAGGAGAAGAATAATTATAATAAAGTTAAATTAGTTTCTTTCGTTAGGAGCAAACAAAATGAACACTGGCAGTCTTGAAGGAAAAAAAAAAAGAGAAGCCAAGCCACACAAATGAAAACAAAACCCACTTGGGCACTAGAAATTATTTATGGGGCTGACATAGGAGGCTCAGTGGGTCAGAGGGGGGCTGGGGGGCCAGGTTCCTAAAGGCCAGTTCCAGAATAGGTCAGGATATTCGTGAAGCACGAAAGCAGCTCATTCCGGGCTCACTCCCTTCTCCTAAGTCCCGGGGACGGAAAGCCACTGGCATCACTTGAGGCACAGACCTGCCTCTTGGTTGGACCAGAACAGGACTTTATTGAGACCAAGAGATAATTTTGCTATATGAAAATAGGGTGGCATTAGTGGGGGGGGGGGGAAATGTATGCTTAGCGGCCAGTACCCAAGTGTCCTAATAATTATAAAGCTTTGCCAAAACGTCAGAATGCAAAGCATTTGAACAAGTGACCCGAGGACACACCCAAAGTTTCCGTCTGTGGTAACTTTGAAGAAAAATCACATACAAACCCATTTCTGAGATGATTTGAATGAAGAATTGACTGGAAATAGAATAAGTAAGGCAACATCTTTAGTTGTTTCCAAATCTAAGAATCTAAGCGTTTTAGGACAACTGGGGGAGCCTGGAAGGTTTGATATAGTCTATTAACGTATTCTTTCTATGTGAAATAGTATGAAATCGTGGTGTTTCATTTTGGGCACCAGGTGACAGGAGTGGGGGTGGAGGGGCATGATGGGCTCGCTGTTGGAATAACCAGCTCCAGGTTGGACGGGTGATGTCTAACTCCTGTGTAGCCTTGCCTTCGGTATTGCAGGCGTAGATGTCAAGATAGGCATCTAGACTTGTCGAGATGCTGCAGGCAAGCTGCCCTCCCTGTTGGAGCACCTGGGATTTACAGATTTGGAAGAGGCCTCCCCATGCAAGCGACTGTCAAGAATGATGGATGCTGAAATCTCAGGTAGGAGAAAGGCATAAACGAGAGGCCTGAACTCCGGGAACCTGTTGGAACTTAGTTCCATTCTCTTTATCCTCAACTTTATCAAGGACCAGTGGTGGGTGATTCTTTCCAAGGTACAAGAGATGCGATTGCAAAAGTAGTAAAAACAACTCCAGAATTCTTGGAGGGGAGTGGAGGGGAGAGGGAGAGGGGGGCACAGTGGTAACGGGTGAGGGAGATAATGGGGCAGAGACCCCGTGGGAGAGACCAAGAGGTGATTTTGCAGGTCAGTAAGAAACTTTGCAACTGTTGTTTTGACAAGAAATTCTATTCTCCAGCTGTGATACCACTCACCTTTCTCCTAATTTTTAAAGCTCAAGAATCTTTTCATGCCCTGGCTGGCATGGCTCAGTGGATTGAGCGCCAGCCGGCAAACCAAAGGGTCGCCAGTTCGATTCCCAGTCAGGGCACATGACTGAGTTGCAGGCCAGGTCCCTGGTAGGGGGCACGTGAGAGGAAAGCACATTGATGTTCCTCTCCCTCTCTTTCTCCTTCCCTTCCCCTTTCTCTAAAAATAAATAAATAAAATCTTTAAAGTCAAAAAAAAAAAAAGAATCTCTTTATGACCTTCCTAAATTGCCCTGCCCAATTTCTCTTTCCTTGCATTTCCCATTCCTCTGCTTCCTATTTAAAATCTAGATGAAACTCACATAACGGGTATTGAAGATGCTAAAGCCCACAGACACTTCTCCCCAAGTTTCAAAAGAAATAGCAGCAACTCCTTCATGTACAATGTCCTGATCAGATTGAAAACCATTTTAACTAATGCAATCCCATCCGGTTGTCACATCGGCCCTGTGAAATAGGCTGGCTGGTCTTATTTTGCTTCGAAGCTAAAAGAACACTAATAGAGAAAATAAAGATATGTGTCCAGGGTGATGTGGCTGGTGAGGAGTAAAGCAGGGAGGTTAATCCCAATCCCCTTGCTTTATCATACTAGTAGAAACATTTATACCTGTGTGTTTAAACACTATTTGCAAGTTTTGCAGTATGGTGATCACATTCTTTCACTGAAACGACACTAATCTCCCATCTGCACGCAGGTAACTCCTCAAAGTAGTGGAGACAAGATGCCAATTCTTTGGGCCAACTGCCAACAAGACCGAAAAGACCAGGGCTGCACTGCAGCTGAGGAGAGTCGCATTCGGCATCGAGAAGAGTTTCCTTACTCCGCTGGGACTCGGATACACTTTGAAAGAAGGTCAGGGTGTTTTCTTTTCTGGAGCTTTTTAGAAAAGGTGGACACCTCTTGATGTCTAGTATGGCTGACCTGAGGGCTCACTGTGGATAAGTGGACAGATGTCTAGTGTTCTTAATTGATAGGAGCTGAGGCAGCCGAGCCTTGGGACCCGAGGTCTGGCAGTCAGTGCAGATCCCACTGGAGCTGCACGTGGACCACAGAAGCTGTGCCCGCGGCCACCTCCTTCAACCCATGCTGGGCGGGTTTAGGGGCAAGGGAGGCAGGGATGAGATAGTGAGAAATGAATGATACAATTTTCTTACAACTATCTGAGCATCTTGGGAGACAGCTGTGGCATAAATACCAGAAATGATTATTATGAATCAGAATTTCTTCTCTTTAAATCCCTTCTTCACTTAATATTCTTAGCAAAGAACCATTCCTAAGGAAAAGAGAGTGGGAGACTTGAGAGGCGGTTTTCCAATTGAGTGGAGTATTTTGGATCCCCTCAACCAGGCTTCACAGTCTTTTTTTTTTTATTCTCAGGATCAGACTTCACTGACTGACCAGACACCATTCTGTCTAAACAGGAAATTCCCAACCCTGACCCCAACCTTCTCCTTCCGTCTTCCCCCACCTCTTATTTACCCTTTGACCTGACCATAATATAAATATTTGATCTCATTTATTACCTGAAAATTATCTGTGTTCTGTTTGTTTAGTGATAGTTACATAAAAACAAAACAAAAACTCCAGGATTGGGTCAAAGAACCATTGTGTCTGATTTTTCCACTGAGGTGATCAATCCCCTTTGGTATTTAATCTAGATAATAGACTGATCGCTTCCCAAAAATATGACAGGGATTTTTTCCCTACCCTGTTGCTTTCAGTCCATCCTCACCCCCACTTTCCGCATCTTTTCTCTGCTAGGAACAGTCCCACCCAACTTTAGATTCCGCATGTAACTGAAATTCTCTGGTATTTGTCTTTCTGGCTGACTTATTTCACCGAGCATGATAACTTCCAGGTCAATCCATGCTGTTGCAAATGGTAAAATTTTATTCATGTTTATGGCTGAGTAATGTTTCATTGTATGTACCACTGCTTTTTTATCCATTCATCTGTTGATGGGCACTTCCACAGTTTGGCCATTGTAAATAAAGCGGCAATGGACTTAAGGGTGCGTACAACCTTTCAAATTAGTTTCTTCAGATATATACCCAGGAGTGGAATCACTGGATCATAAGGTAGTTCCATTTTCAATTTTTTGAGGAACCTCCATACTGTTTTTTATAGTGGCTGCTTATGAACATAATAAATGAACAAACAAAATAGAAACAGACTCATAAATGCAGAGAACAGACTTATGGTTGCCAGAGGGCAGAGGGGTAGAGGGGCTGAGGGAAAAATATGAAGGGATCGAGAAGTACAAATTGGTAGTTACAAAACAGCCATGGGGATGTAAAGTATAGTATAGAGAATACAGTCAATACTATTGCAATAACTATGCATGATGTCAGGTGTACTGAAAACAGTAGGGGGATCACTTTGTAAAATATATTACGTATGCCTAAAACTAATATAAAATTGTACTGAACGTCAACAGTAATTGAAAAATAAATTCTTTAAAAATCCCATTCATGTTCCAAAACCTACTTCAAACACCACTTCTTCCAGGAAGACTTCGTGAGAGCCCCTTCTACCTCAGCCACAAGGCCAGTGCTCCCTCTCTATTCCCAGGGCGCCTTGGGCGGGCCTGCCTCTTTGGTCTTACCTATCACAGCATGCGACTCTCTGGGACCTCCTAGGAGACCATAAAATGGAGATGTCCCTGCAGGACTATAGTCACGCTCCCTGACTTTAAATACAGATTCTACAACTCTCTAGTTCTGAGACACAAGGTCAGTGTGTTAGTTTTTCTATGGGCCAGGGAGCCCACACTACAAGCTGAGTGACTGGGGAAGCCATCAGGGGACAGAAAGCAAGGGATGAGCTTCTGGCTTCTAGGAGATGCTGTGCAATCCTTGGGGGATGGATAGACAAGGAAGAAAAGGGAACTAAACAGCAGAATAAATAAAGAGGGAGATTGGGGGAGTTAGAGGGAAGAGGCAGGAAAAGAGGAAGGGCTTTTCTAATGAGAAAAGAAAGTGTCACAGCCCTTGAGTTAGCCTCCCACACCCTAACCTAGCAGCCGCTAGGGCCTTTGGTTTGGGGTGCAGGTTAGCTTTTCAGTGAGCCCTGAGCTGCTGTACACCAGCGAGGTCTGGAGCTGAGCTGAGGCTTGAGAGCAGCGGCAGGATGAGACGTGAGCGGGCAGGTTCCATCAGTCTGTGCTGGCACCACTCACAAAGTCTGCCTCTAGGGCAGGACCTGGCTCTGGGATTATCCCTCCTCTACTTTACCAAGCCAGATCTGCTTAGCCTCGGGCTGGAAGAAGCCCAATTCCATATAACTTGGGATCAACTTATCCTTTCGACACAAGTCAGACCATGCCTGTCCCTTGCTTTCTGTGCCCCGATGGCCTCCCCAATCATTCAGCATACCATCCAGTGTCCTTACCATGGCCCGACCCCTGGCTACTTCTCTACCCTCTGTCCCCACCTGGCCTCTTTGCTGGGTTCCCTCTAAAGGCCTTTGCACTTACTGATCCTTTTCTGAGGCTCTACTCCTCCGGACACATGCAGGGCCTGCTCCCCTCCTCTCAATCAGGGCTCTGCTCAAATGCCACCCCTTGGGGGACATCATCCATGACCCCCTTATCTGAGGTCGGCCCCCTTCATTTGCTCCCCCTGACCTTGCTGTACGTACCTCCATCACCCTCATCTCATCTGGTGTGACAGCGGTTACCTACCCGCTCGCTGCTTGATTTGCTCTGCCTCCCCCTCTACACATGTCCTGTGACTGCAGAAATTGTATGTTGTTCATTGCTGTACCATCGAAGTACCCGGCACATAACAGGTGCTCAGAAACAGTGGTTCAGCAGATGACAAAATGAAGGACTCCAACCCTGTCATTCACAGTGAGGACCCAGAGGAGGGAGAACTTGTTCAAGGTCACATGCACTGGCTAGTGTGTGGCAGGCACTGATTTCGCCGCATTTCTCCTGGCTCCCAGGTGGAGGCTTTAGTGCCCCTCCACACTGCAATCCAGGGAATGACTCCCTCACCCCCACCATTCATCCACGCACATGCCGCAGGGTGGACTCTGAAAGGGCGGATGAGCTGCAGAGAGCCCAGTGCACATGGAAGGACACCCTGCGCCCGGTTTTTTCCTGTGCTGCACTGAGTCTCTTGGCATCTCTTATTCCAAAGAGGTTCTGAATCTGAATGTAAAGTTTTCTTAGGAACCCAAGTCAAGAGGATCACAGTCTGGGGGTGGCCAGTCATGGACTATGTGCACAGGAGGCAGGACAACAGTCCACTGGATTTGATTGAAGTAGCATTAGAGAGCAGAAGGGATTCCTAACAGCAAAGGACAGTCAGGATTGGAATGGGTTTCCAAGACTGGGAGAAATATTATTAGAACCTTGCAGACACAGGAGAAAGCCACAGCTATTGATTTATGTAACATTCATTCAATCATTCAGCAAATATTTATGAGTGCCTACTGGAGTATTTTGAGATATCAAAGAACAGGTAGGATGACCTGTGAGGCCTCACAAGCCCAAGGAGCCTGAATCTGTATGACTTTATCCTCAAAGCACCTCTTTGAAGAACAGCTTCTTCATCAGCCCAAGTCCCGGGCATTGGGGACAAGCAATTTCCAACAGGGTGACACAGTCTTCCCCCTCCTTGGCTGTGCTTCGGCGACTCAGGTAACAGTGACAGCCACATCACAGAGTCACGGATGCTGATGTTGAGCTACCTGGGTCCTCCAGAGCCCATTTTGTCCTTCCCCTGCACCTGCAAATAAACAGTACTTCCTTGGACCCAAGCAGTGGTAGGTCAGTCTTGGGGATTCCCCAGCACAGTTAATTCCACAGCCTCCTTTGTTCAATATTCAGTGACTACTACCAGCCCTTTCTACCACAAAGGTCCTTCTGAAGTCTGCCCTCACACCTTGCTGTTGTGCCTTTCTAAGTTCCTTTTTAAAGTTAGTCTCTGTCATCAGAGATAATTCCCCAGACACTAGAACCCCTTTTGCACCATTTACTAAAGAATGCATTAAAAATCAATCAGCCAACAAATTTATGCACTGGGCATCAATTACATGCAGAAATCTATGGAAGGCTTAGAGAGAGGTACAAAGAGAAGGCGGAGGAAAGAGTGGTGGGTCTGGAGACAGATATTAAGTTGGAATCGCATCTCTGACACTTGCCCCATGAGGACAAGTTCTCTTCCTCCCGTCGGGTTTATCATCTGTGAAATGGCATGAGCGGTTCTTGTTCCATCTATCACACTGGGTTGCTGTGAAGCTCAGTGAAACTTGTAATAAGCAGGGGCTTTATAAACTGTAAAATTCCATAGAAATGCGAGTCAAATGCAATACAGGGTAGTGGAAAATCACCGCACTTACAACCGCAGGGTGGGCAGGAATGACTATCAGTACTGACTTCATCACTTACTTCCTCTGGGACTTCAGACAGGTCACTGAACCACAGTTTCATTCTCTGTCAAAACGGTTGTCGTGCAAATGAAGACACTGCCCGTAGAAGAATCCATCATTAGTGCCTGATACCTAGCAGGTCCTCAATGTGTATTTGTTCACTCATTTGCAGCTGACAAGGAGAGAACAGCATAAGCGAGCAGGGCAAGAAGAGATAGGACACCAGTGAACACTTTAGTCTGACCAGGCTTGAGGCCGGCTGAGGAGCAAGGAGAGATCAGACTACAGGGTTTTGAAGTGGGGAAAGGGACGGGGGAAGCCAGACTAAGGATTCTGGGTTTGAGAGAAGCAATTATGGGCATTAAGGAGCCACTGATCATTTTAGAGCAGGGGAATAATTGATGAAAAGTATTTCTGTTCTTTGTGGGGAGTGGTTCAGGGACGGGGAACACTCTGCAATTGTTGGGTCCCCAACTCCAGGGCTGGTCAGCGAACCTGCCGGAATGGAACGTGGGCTTCAGAGGGTCGAAATTTGACTAGTACCTCCTTCGGCATAGCTAGAGCTCAGAGAAAAATCCCAGCTTTCTAGAACTTGGGCCTTGTATTAGTCATGTATAGCTGCAGAAGAGACTACTTCAAGAAATAGAGGCTAAAATCGAAAAATAAACGTGTTATCTCACAGTTTCTGAGCACGTCTTAGCTGGGTGGTTTAGACTCTGGGTCTCTCATGAAGTTGCAGCCAAGATATAGCAGGGGCTGCAGTCATCTAAGGGCCTGATGGTGGGGGCGGCGGGGTGGGATACACTTACATGATGGCTCAGTCACAAGGCTGGCAGATTGGTATTGGTAGCTGGCGGGGGGCTCCGTTACTTGCCACATGAACCTCTTCATAGGGCTGCTTATGAACGCTAGTGATACAGTGTCTGGTTCCCCAGATGGAGCATCAGAGAGAGCAGCTACTGGGTCTCTGATGCCCTGGCCTCAGAAGACATACCCCCTCTTTCATGCTGACCAATCTTGGTACAGTGTGAGAGGGGTCTACATAAAGGTGTGATCAATGATCATTGGAGGGCCTTCTTAGGGTCTAGCTAACATGGCAGGGAGAGTGGGATATTGAAGAGAAACATTCAAGAGACCTTGGAACCAAACAGACCTGGGTTCAAATCTCAGGTCCTGGGTTTATTCCCTGTGTAACCTCAAGTCACTTAAATCTCAAGCTTTTGTTTCTCCTCTGTAAGTTGAGAATAGAAATAGCAGTGCCAGTCTCAGAAAGGGTTGTGAGGAGTCAGCAGAGCACTGCACATGGAGCATGTGGACCAGCTCCAAGCACAGAGTCTGTGTTTGGTAAATAGTAGCTTTGTCTACTGGTAGGATGCACAGGCAGGTAGGTAAAGAACTGTTCTAGAAGCACAAACCATCCCTGTGGTTGGTTGAATAATGCCCCCACCAAGGATGTCCATGTCCTGATCCCTGGAACCTGTAATCAGGTTACTTTGTAGGGCAAAAGAGATTTTATAGACATAAGCCAAAGTATTTGAGGGAAAATTGCCCTGTGTTATTTGAGCGGGCCAATGACGTGATCACAAGGGTCTTTATAATAGTCAGGCAGTAGCAATACAAGCAGAAGGCTATGTGAAGACGGAAGCAGAAACTAGAACAATACAGCCACGAGCCAAGAAGCCAAGGTATGCCAGCAGCTTGAAGCTGGAAGAGGCAAGAAACAGATTCTACCCTGGGGCCGCCTGCTGTCACCGGATTTCAGTCCCTTTAAGGCTCACTTCTAACCTCTGACCTCCAGAACTGTAAGAGAAGAAATCTGTGTTGCTTTCATCCACTAAATAAATCTGTGGTCATTTGTTACGGCAGCAACAGAAAACGAACATGATCCCTTAAGGGATCTCATTGGCACCCAGGGCCTGGTGGAGAGCGTGGATGGCGAGAGGAAGGATAAAGGAAGGAGATCAGGACAGGCACCCATGACTGAACCACATCGAAGGAAACCCATCACCCTCTCCTAAGACAGTGACATCCCAATTCTGCAGGCTCTGGTGCTACCTGGGCAAGAGGCATGGATTCAGGACCCAAGCAGAGGTAGGGAGAGAGAGAAAGCAAAGGGTGACAGAGCAGGTCTGAAGATGACCGGCCTGCCGTTTAAAGTGACTCTGGTTTGCCCTGACTAGTGTGGCTCAGTTGACTGGGCAGCAGCCCACAAGCAAAATGTTGCTGGTTCGATTCCTGGTCAGGGTGCCTGCCTGGGCTGCGGGTTTCTTCCCCGGTCAAGGCATGTACGAGAGGCAGCCAATCGATGTTTCTCTCTCACATCGAGGTTTCTCTCCCTTTCTCCCTCCCTTCTCCTCTCTTGAAAAATAAATGAATTAATTAAATTTAATTTAATTAATTATCAAAGTGCCTTTTGCTTGACAATTGCATTGGCCAGTTCCTGATGACCTCAGTGGCCCTGCTCCATGACGAGTATTCTGCAAAGCTTTTTCTCTCCCAGGAAAAGGACCAGGAGAAACCAACTCCTGAAACCCTGGGGAGATGAATGGAGGGGGAAAAGAAGGAGCCTATAGAGACAGTCTTGCCACAGACAGGTCTTAAAGAAAAACAAGCACAGCGTTTGGAAGCAGAAAATGTCCTTCGGTTCCAGGCCCTGCCGGTCGCTCCTTAGTGACACCAGGAAAGCCAGTTCCACTTCTCTGAGCCTCGGTTTCATCATTTATCAAATGAGGTTGTTGTGAGGATCACATAGGTGAAGGCATGTAGTATATTCTACACAATAGGCATACAGCAGGCAATTAATAAGTGTAAGCTAATAGTATGGTGACCAAATTTATTTAGAAAGCATTTATTAAGTGATTACTATGTATGAAGCAGTATAGACACTAAGATGCAGCCTCAGCTCTTAATGAGCCTGTGGTCTGGTGGGGGATGCAGGCAAGTCCCCATGGGGCCCTAGAGTGGCACCTAGGACTGGCCGGAGACTCCTGAGACTTCCAGGGCTCTCTGAGAGATACACAAAGGGCTCCCACCAAAGCGGGTTTCCCCTGCGTGGCCGCTGTGAGGGGGCTAGTCCGAGCTACAGGAGAAAGTCTGGTCTCGGCCCCCCACCCACGATGTCCCACTCTCAAGAGAGCAAATGCCCTGTAGTTGGTGCAAAAATTTCAGTACAATAATCCACATGGCAATGGCCTCATTGATGCCAGTTAAGAATCCAAGCTTTGGAATCACAATTCTTCATCCCAGCCTCTACTGGCACACGTGCCAGCAGTCAGTAGACCAACTTAACTTGGGTATGTAGTTTCAACTCACTAAGTGTCAGTGGATTATCCATGAAATGGATACAACCCTGTGTACAGAGTTGCTCTGCAGAGAGGAGACACTAAATGTAGTTAGTGCACCTGCACCAGTCTGACGCTCTGTAAATGAGAGCTGTGGCTGCTGGCCTGGTCCAGGTGCAGGGAGAAATCCCTCACACTGGATGGAAATCAAGTAACAGCACCTCTGTCCCCTGTGACCTTTGCCACTCACCTGGCTGACACTGCTTAGGAGTAACGGCAAAAGTGCTGAGCTCTGGTTTCATGCCAGACACGGCCAACTGGACAAGTAGGAGAGGAGCCATTACTGAGCCAGGAGTGGTGCACCCAGAACACCACGGGGCCCTCTGTTCCCTCGGCAGCCACCTCCAGGCAGCCTCACCAGCACCCTGCTCTGGTCCCACATGAAGGCAATGCCTCCACCTCCAGAGGCCACACCAACTGGTTACAGCTGGAAGTTCTCATCAGCATGAAACCTCAGTCCTCCCTTGGGTGGACCAGGCCCTGGGTGGGATGAGAAAGCAGATGTGCGCATGTGGTCTCCCACAAGGGCAGACATAATAAAAGTTTGTGTCTGTGCTGATTGTGTGCCAGGGGCCGTGCAAAGCAACCTTCCTAAAGAGGTACTTCACCATTAGACAGATGAGGAAACTGAGACCCAGAAAGTAAATGGCTGCAGGTTATTCAAGTAGTAAGCAGAGAATTGGGATTCAAATGCAGTCGTCTGACTTTAAGGCCCCTTCTCTTCTCCACCAGGCTGCCGTTGGGACCCAGGCATGAAAATTGCCCTCAACGTTGGCCATGGTCTCTGTAATGAGAATAGGAGGCGGAGGCTCCCATGGCAATTCTGGGATGGCAGGGGACTCCCTGCCTGGGGGAAACCAACCTGACTGCACTTGCCCCTCCTGGACCCTGGACCCCCTTCATCTCACTGCTCCCCCCAGACCTTTCCAGAGTTGGCCCCCAAATCACTGGCGGAGAGAAACTTCTTTCAACCAGTCTTGCCAGCTTCTCCAGGCCAGCCCTGGGGGAAAGGCTTCTTTAGCCAGGACACCAGAAAGTTTCCAACCCTTCACACTACTCCCTCCAGGCAGGGAATTAAAATAGAAAGATAGAGGGAGGAGGAGCCATCTGAGAACTAAGCTTCCCTCAAACACTGAGCAAGCCTGAAACATTCTGAGGACTGAGCCCGACAAGTTGCAACTCACCAGCAGCTCTTCCCCTCCAGCTGCACCAGCTAATTATAGGGGAAAGGTTGAAAGGGCAGTTTCAAGCTTTCATGACAGTGCAGTTTTCTCTTTCACTGTCCAGTCTCTCTCCTCCTCCACTCTCCCTTCCCCACTCTCTCTGTGTCTTTCTCCTTCTCTGGTTCCGTGCAACTTGTTTCTGCGGGCAGGTATGAGTTGGCTGTGGGCACTGAGCATAGACGCACACGCTAGAAGGACCTTCCAGAGGCCATAGAACTGAATCCCTGCATTCCAACCCAAAAATCACTGCTTACCTGCCAGCATCCTCCAGCGAAAAATTAGCAGATGGCCTGGACTTCTCTCTCTCAAGGGAGCCTTTAAAAATAACGTTTATTTCTTCTTGTACAAGTAATGCATATGCATGCACAAGGTATGAAAAAGACACTTCAGGTCTGTAAGAGATAACACACCCTCAACATTTTGATGTACAGGAAACCATTGACGTTCCCAAAATTTTATCTCAAGATCGTGAATCTCCAAATTTAAGGATGTGGACATGTTAGAGGCAACCCCCAACACCTTTGCAAAGAGACTTTTTACCTCAATATCTAATCTATTGTGCATCGTCATAGAAGGGATGTCCTCGTTTGAGGCTGGGAATGGATGAGGTGCCACCTATTTTACAGATGAGGAAACTGAGGCCAAATGGATATATTAGTTTGTGGTCCTCAGATAAATGGGAGTCAAAGATAGGGCAAAGAGAAGGGAATGCTTTGGCAGCGTTTGCAGAGAACTGGTTGTCAGAGAACTTGACCAGGATTAAGCCGTGTTAAGTGCAGAGCAGGGGCAAGGAGGCAGCTGGTTCCAGGTTTCCAACTCTGGCAAGCTCTCCCCGTTCGCCTGGGTAGGAGGCACACTGGTGCCTGCATTGGCCAGGAACTTGGAGGCACAAGGAAGCCAGCGGAAATCCTGTCCTCCTTCTTACAGTAACGGGTTGAGTCTCCAGCTTGACCAAACCCAAGTTTTCCAGGATCTGCAGCCAGGTGTATTTTCGGGGTCTGGGGTATGAGACACTAGTGGGAATGAACAGCTTCCCCCAGCCCAAGTAGCCCCTCACTGAGGCAGGGTATGCGCTCCCAGGCATTAGAGCTGGAACCAATGTATCCCCAGAGAAAGTCGCTAAGGAGAGGAGCGGATGCTCACCCTGGATGCCGTAGGAACACTTGGTTCCAGTGTGCATCCCACCCAGGCAAACAGCGAGAGCTTGCCTGAGCTGGAAACCTGGACCAGCCTGCCTCCTCACCCCTGCCCTGCACTTAACACTGCTTAATCCTGGTCAAGTCCTCTGACAACCAGCATCAAACAGCAGCAACTCTCTGACTTGTACACAAAGATCCAGACACCCCAGCCTGGCAGTTGAGCTAACACCTCCATCCCAGAGCAACCAAAGAGCTCTCTGCAATGCTTCGGAATTTGTTGCAACCTGTATTGCTGGCTGACCCTCCCCCTTACCTCCCCCAGGATTTAGCTTGGGGCTAAAAGGCCTCACTTGCCACACCCTTTGCACAGCCGGGAGCCAGCTGTGTAGAGTCTTCCATTCCTAGACCTGCCCGGACTGACTCATCAGCTGCCAGATTTCCCTGAGTCCTAGCCCAGGGCCTGTTCTCACCCCACCCACAGAGCCCTCATTGGATGCCCCTCTCTCTTGCGCTGGAACCTCTAAGAGTTGATTTATTTTTCCCCAACCACACCTAAGCTCCTACAGCTTCTGTCTTCATATTTTATCTCCTCAGAGGCTCATCAAAGAGAAGAGTGTGATGAGACTAATTCTAAATAATGATTTTTTGACATTTAAAAAATATTTTAATTATATTTTATTGATTATACTATTACAGTTGTCTCAATGTTTCCCCCTTGCCCTCCCTCTACCCAACACCCTCAACTCCCTCACACAATCCCCACACCTTTGCTCATGTCCAGTGATCAATGTGTATAAGTTCTTTGACTTCTCCATTTCCTATACTGCACTTTACATCCCCATGGTTATTCTGTAACTACCAATTTGTACTTCTTAATCCCCTCACCTCTTCACCCATTCCCTCAAACTCCCCTCCCATCTGGCAACCAACAAAATGCTGTCTGTATCCACAATCCTGCCTAAAAGGAGGAGAAAGGTCTACATGCTATTCTATGAATCCTTGCTACTCATTCTTCTAAATGACTTACTGGGGATATTTAACTTAGAAGATCAATTGTCCAAGTTTCAGGAGGGCCTTTTGAATTCTCCAAGGATCTCCAAGTTCTTAAGAAGCATTTAGAAATAAAAAGTTAATTTTGGAATTATTCAAAAAACAGTGAAATGACCTCTGACCCAGATATTATTTCCTTCAAAAATCCACTTTTAACACATACACCCTTCCTATTTGCTTTTGTACCCATGCCTCCTGCAGGAAAAGATATGGACATACCATCTCCACGCGATCCCTGAAGATTCCTGGGATTGTGCCCACCCTAAGTAGAGTTTTCAGAGTTCATAAATACGGAACACTGAGTTAAATTTAAATTTCAGGTAAATAACAAACGTTAATATAAGTATGTCTCAAATACTGCATGGGACATGCTTATACTAAATTTATTCATAGCTTATCTGAAATCACAATTTAACTGGCCACTTTATGTTTTACCTGGTATCCCTAATCCTAAGGCAGGTACCTTTAGGCCCCACAGGGAAGTACTTTCCCCTGGTCCCACGTAAACACTCCACCACAAACAGGAACCTGGATCCACTGTGACTTTGTCCTATTTTTATATCGTCATCTAAAACATAGCAGGCCGAGGACCGAGGGAGTGGCAGGCTCTTCGCAGGCCGTTTACCGTTTGCCTTACTCCCGATCTCAGTAAGGGATGTGGTCAGGGACTCAAAGGTTGAGGATACAGGAGTATGCAAAGTCATCAAATGTCAAAGATCTTTGGTAGCCCAAAAAGTCTTTAGCTCACTCATTCTAAATATTTCCTCCACAACAGTGCTAGTTAGGGTTGAGAAAAGGCTGAAAAATTGGCTCATGTGAAGAGTAACTCCCAGGTGCTAGAGAAAGTCAAAGAAGTGACATCACAGAGAGGTCAAGGACAGAAATGGGGCAGTCTCGGCAGATCCGTCGTTCAAGGGCTGGAGGTATGCTTCATGCCTGTTAAGAATGGCCCCCCTAGAGACTGACCATGGCCACAGAGACAGGCTCTCAGAGCATCTCAAAGTCCTTTCCCTGCTCACAGCCTGGAAAGCTGAGCACCCTCCAGGTTGGTAGGCTCTCACTCCTAGTGGAGAAGAGCAAAATCTTCCAAGTCCCTGAGGAGGCTGCTTGAAACATCTCTGTCGGGGTCCTTTCCCTTGACTGGGCACGTGTGGACAAGACTCCCCCGGGGGTTGACTCAGCCCGAAATGAGCTCTGCCCAAGGCTCGGGTCTCCAGCTGTCAGCTTAGAAGCAAGCCTGGGAGAGTGGGGAAGGAGGCATTCTCCCTAGGCTTCCTAAGCTGCCTTGCTTCAGAAACACACCCTGCTAAGCAGCCTTCCTCGGAACTTCTTTTCAGGTTAGTAGAAAGGGTTCGCTTCACCAGCCAGGTCTGGTCCAGAGGACCAAAGGGATGATGCCTGTGAATTTATAAACTTTCGGAAGGAAAGGGTCAAGATCTGAAGCATCAGCCATATTTTAAGGGTGAGATATGGTTTAAAGCTTTCAAAAGAGATTTTATTTCTCCAGGACCTCTCCCCTAAGAAACTCAGTCTTCAGGATGCAGGAAAAAAATCTGCAGTCTCCTAGAACATGAATAATTTGGAGAAAAATAAAGAACTACAAGACTCCCAGAGGGAATAAAAAGAATGATGGGAAGAAGTCATACTTCAGCAAGAGGTCCAGTGTTTGACAGCTCAGGAGTTTCCTAAGAGTACAAGATTTCCATGTGTGAAAATTGGCAGAATAATAAACTCCTATCACGCAGTGTCTTGCAGAGTCGACATTCCACAAAGACACACAATTCCAACACTCTTCGAGATGGGAGAAGAGGACTTCAGTGACAGCCTAGGACCACCCAAAATTTTAAAATCCATGAAGATGTCTTAATAAAACCTCTTTGGTTTGCAAAGAACAGAAACCCTCTCCAACTAGTTCAAGGGGAGGGAGGTTGTTAAAAGGACATCAGGGATGTCAATGGAATTGTGGGGATGGTATCATGGGATCTTGGAACAAGAAAACCAACAGCCTTGGTGATCCAGGGTCATCCATTCATCTCTAGCTTATTGGTTCACTTGCTACTGGACATGTTTTCATCTTGTTGTCCCAGTATCCCAGCTTCCTAAGCCTTCTCAGAGCCCACAGTCACCATCAAATGACTCTTCTTCCTGTGTCTTTCACATTCATGAAATGGTGATGGAAGAAAAAACTTAACTTCAGGTGGTGAATGCACAATACAATACACAGGTGATGTATTACAGAGATGTACACTTGAAACATATAATTTTATTAGCCAATGTCACCCCCAGTAAATTCAATGAAAACAATTTTTTAAAAAAGAAAGAGAATCTAATGGGTTCAGCTTTACCCAAGCATGAGCCCTGATGGTGTCAGGTGTCCTACCCTGAGTCAGTCACTGTGATGAGGCAGGGAGGGTTCAAGCCTCACTACCCATGAGCAGAGATGAGAGAGGTGGGACCATCATCGATATGCTTGGTACAGAATGGAAAAAGGGATACATCGAGAGGGGAAGCCAAATCTATCTTTAACAGAGGAAACATTCCCACTACTCACAATGAGTATGAAAAATGAGAACTTCAGATCAGAAACCTATTGGTCTAGTGGGTAGTGTGCTGAGAATTTTACATTTATTAGCCTGTTTAGTATTCCCATCAATCCTTCACAGTAGGCTAAATTATTTTTATTTTACAGGTAAGGAAAACTGAAGGCCAGCAAGGTAACTCGCCAAAGTCACAGCTTATTGGAGAAAGCACTGTGGTCCAACTTAAGTCTGGGTGAATTTTAACCAGTATGTTTTCAGACCCAGGAAGCCACTGAACAAGGTTCTCCCTCTGCAAATGGAGTCAAATGAAATGCAGACAACAAAAGGCAATCTGCTCTCAAAATCACCCTAAATGAGGAAGAATGGGAAGGGAGAGGAAGGCCAGGAGAAAAAAAAATGGATTTGTTTTTTTCTGAGTAAACAGGAAGGATGAAACAGTAGAAAAGTGGAAAACTTTTGGCCTGACTTGAGACCTGGGAGTGAGGCAGGGGGTAGCAGAGAAAAATGAAATCCAAGGCCATAGAAAAGTACTTGCTTTAAAGGAGTGATTTTTGTTGTTGTTGTTCTTTGTTCTTGTACCAGAAGTGGCTATTGAAAAAAAAAAAGAAAAGAAAAATCCCTGCCGTTGCTCCAGCAACAGACAGAGCCAGAGCCCTGCAAGGCTTTGCCAGGTCGAGAGCTTTTCCTATTGCTGGACCCCCAGCATCCCCATTGTCAGGGAGGGGACAGAGGCTTGCCAAGACACACCACTCAGGAGGTGCGGCAGAAACCAAGACCTTATTTGAACTAGAAAGGAAGCCAAAGGGAGGCATAGGGGCGAAGAGGGGCACCATGGGCTCTGCCCGATCATACCTGAAGACAGTGACAGAAGTTGAGACCAAAATCAAGTCTTAAAGCTAACAGAGGGAAATAATCAAAGAGAACACACACACACACACACACACACACCCCTAAAGACCCAGAAACAGATTCATACACATACTCACACCGAAACAGAGAAACAGAGGCCAGAGTAAGAGGACAGTTGCCTTGTTTATTCTCGTGAAAGGCATCTGGATTTCTCTGTGAGATCCTGACTTGGGTCTTTTCCTCATTTTCCAGCTGGACAGAATGGTGAAACGCCTGGCATGAGAGGTGCTGTGAGTCAACCACAGACTCAAGCTCGGTCCCTCTGCCCCTCTGCTTTTCTCTTTGCCAGACCACACAGCCTCCCTCCCTCTTCCTGCCAAGCATGGCTTAGCTCACCATCCAGGTAACACACTTCAAAGACTTGGGGTGAGATGGGGTGCTCTGGGCCAGCCTCAGGATGGGACCAGATTCCACTCCCCACCCAAACACTCCTTGTCAGTTTTCTTGAATGTCTTTCCCTCCTCTCGCATCCCTGACACTTTGGGTAACCCCTGGAAGTTAGAGCTGGAGTGGGGCCGTCAGTCCCTTCTGCCCTCCAGGTCTGTGCAGCTTTACTACTGTGGGGTTGACCAGATGGCAGCCAATGCAGAGTGGCACAGCCTGGCAATAACAGTCTGTATGTTCTTCCCTGGAGTTGGTCATAGTCCTCCCCAGGGCACTCAGAAAGACACGGCGGTGCTCAGCTGACCAGAAGCCATGAGACATCTCTCCAGGTATGTGTATTACACGGATGCCCCGGGTGTGAGTCTTACGGCTCTCAGGCTGGTTGCCTACCTCTCTTCAGACATTGCCTTTGACCGTTTTTCTGCTAACTGTATGTGTCCAATCTCCCATAGAAAACGGCAAAGATCTGGGTGAGCAGGAAACACATTCATCTTTGTAACCTTGGTAACACAAAGTGAAGGACAATGCCTAGTGTTAAGTGCTCTCATTACATGTCTGCTGACTTGAGTTCGTGCTGGTAGCCTCCTCTGACTTTTTAAAAACACTACAGAACCTGAGAAGCATGAAAACAACCTGATGTTTCTTAAGTCTCTCTTAAGTCCTTTCTCGCTTGACCACCAGGTCTAGCCGTGAGTCCAAGGACTCAGAGCCCCAATTATTTCCCTAATAGGGAACCTGAGGACAATAATGGCATCGTCAACCTGTCAAGCATCATGGTAGGCAGAATTCTAAAACGACCCCAATGAGCCATGCTCTTATATAATCTCTGTCCCTTGAGTGAGGATGGGACCTGTAATTTGCTTTTAACCACTAGAATACAGCAAAGGTGATAGGATATCATGCCTGTGATTATGTTACCTTATAGGGTAAAGGCAAAGGGATTTTGCAGATGTAATTAGTTGGAAGTTGACTTTGAGTTAATCAAAGGTAAATTACCCTGGGTGAGCCTGACCTAATTAGGGGAGCTATTATTAAAAGAATCTAGCTGTCCCCCAAAGGTAGAGATACCTTTTGGTGTGGGTAGAGGGGCTCGGTTTCCGGGTAGGTATGCAGCCACCCCCTCTTCTGACTTACCCAGGAGTCCTCCCTCCCATCCAGTCCACTCCAGCTATTTCAAATGCTCGTTTCTCTTCACACACCCCAGTCTCTTCTCACCTCAACATGATGACCAGCTCTTGACCTTCCTCATCAGGATCAAATCAAACAGGTGCCGTCCATCCCTTCCTAGCACCACCTCTCTGCCTTGCTGGGAAACCGAGTGTGGCTGCTGGCAATAACTTGAGTAACTGAGGCCACCTCTGCACGGTGCATTCCTTCTGGGATTCCATGCTTATAGGACCACATCTGGGGGGATGATCTCCGGATCTCTACCACCAGCCCTGCTCTTTGCAGACCTTCTGTGCTCTCTATGCTCAGGGGAGATTCCCTGGATGTCCCACCTCCGTCTCTCCGCCTCTCTGCCTCTCTTCAGTGCTTCCTCTGCCCAGGTAGCCTCCCTCCTGCCCCACCCTCTCAGGTGTCCAGACCTGGAAACTCGAAGTACTTTATCCTCCACTTCCCTCAAATAATCTTTTATCAGTCACCAAATTCTTCATCTATAATGTGAGAGAGAATCTTCTACCTTCTACTTATTATTTGGGAATGTATGAATGAATGTCCAGAGTGTGGTTAGAAAGAAGCTCCATACACATAACGGTACACCTAAAGCTGAAGAGTTATGTTTTGATTGCATTTTAAAATTCAGTCCATGGAAGTGGAGAACATGGATAGAGCTGTGTGTATGGGGCAAGATGGCCAGGGCATAACAGTTGTTCAGGCTGAAGGATGAACATATAAGGGGGACCCTAAAAAAAACTGTGATTATCTTCTAGGGGGGGCGGGCCCCTTGTTGTACAGGCTTCCCCCACTAGGTGAGTGTTCTAGGAACCCATCTGTATCAGCGTGCCAGCTGGTGTTGTTGTGAGAGACTGCGTTAGGCTTCAGTGAATTTTTTTTGAAGACTCTTTCAACACGTTTGCCCACTTCACGATGGGTGATTTACAAGTGCAACTGCCCACACCATGCTGAGTGTGGAGCAGTTTTTGACCAAAAACAGCATAACTCCCATGCCCCACCCTCCCTACTCACCCAATCTCACCCTGAGTGACTATTTTTTGTTTACCTGGATGAAAAAGTCCTCAGAGGGAAACATATTGCTAATGTGGAAGAGGTGAAATGAAAAACAGCAGAAGTATTAAAAGGCATCAAAATCAACGAGTTCAAAAACTGTTTTGAGCAGTGGAAAAAAGTCTCGATAAGTATATTACATCAAATGGAGAATACTTTGAAGGTGACTGAAGTTTAAACATGTAAGAATAAATATACAATATTTTATAAATAAATTCTGGTTTTCTTGGCCCCCCCTCAGATATAAGAAGTAATGACACTATTCTGCCTACTTTTATGTCTGTTAGAGAGTATTGTCCACAATAAAAATAAAAAGGGCCTTTTAATAAAATTAAATAGATATCCAATGAAACCTTTTTTAAAAACGAAAGAAGGAAGGAAGGAAGGAAGGAAGGAAGGAAGGAAGGAAGGAAGGAAGGAAGGAAGAGTGGGAGGAAGGGAGGGAGGAAAAGAGAGAGAGAGAGGAAGAAAAGTTCAAATAAGGGTGAGCCAATGTGGTTTTCATAGTCCCAATGGTAACAATAGGCTAAAAGTAAATTACTGCCCCTCTTGAACTCATGTTTCTCCCCAGTTCCCACTGGCCCACATCCTTCTCGTATCTTCCCAGGGGCTGTGTGCATGTGTAACATATGTTCTCCAGCTGTGGGAAAACAGCAAAGATTTGGTAGACAGACAGGTACATATGCACATAGATGATACCAGTCAATCAGTAAATTACAAGTATGTTTTCTGTTTGCAGTCATTTCTTTTTAGCCAATAACAATTCATTCATGGGTCCCTAGAATACAGAGCCCTGTCTCCCTACATTTCACATTCCAATTCCTGCCCAAGGCAGGATCCACGCAACTCGTGACTTGTTTTCAAACAAGGAGCTGTATGATGAAGGTAGCCACATCTTTTGGGCCTATACCGGTGGTCTGTGAACGATGGGTTGTCACACCAAATGAAGGAGGCGGGCATCACACCTTTCTGAGGAATTAATGAAGTCCTTGTGTCTTTCCAGGTTTGTGGCTCCTCCTTTAGACTTTGGCTTTCAGCCTCCAGAGCAACATCGACCTCACCGGTATCTTCCCAGGCTCTCAAATCTTGCTTTGAGCAGACGTTGTCTGCAGTTGGCTTATGGTAAAGATGTTTCCATTCCCTGCTTGGTGGTCACATTGGTGCCTTTTCTTGTTAGGTCTACCCAAGCAGCAGGGCCAGGGAGTTGTGATATTCATGTCGTATGTAGCACTAATTCCTACTCTTCAGTCACCAGCCTCTCGAACTGGGTCCATTCACTCCACAGTCCTAGCCCTGGCCAAGCCCCAGAAAATGCCCAGGGGAGCTCTAGCTCGTCTCCCTGAAGAGCACCTCCACCCCCACCCCCAGTGGGAACCCCTCACCCTTTGCCACCTACCTGGGTTTCTAACTGGCTGCAGGGAGCAAGTGATGAGGAAGGATTTAATAATTATCAACAAAGGAAATTAAAATCTGCTTCATTTTATTTCTTATGCCTTTAATACTTTGGAGATCTAGGAAAGATAACGAGGTAGAGAGACTGACTACAGAGAAATCAAAAAGAAAAAATGGAAAGGAGAAAGGAGGAAAGAAAGAGACTTTGTTCACTTATCCACAATCATCCCCTGAGCGTTTGCTGTGTACCCACTGCTGCTCTAAGCACTGGGCAAGACCATGTGAGCCCAGCGTAAAATCTTTGGCTCTCATGGCACTTTCTTTCTAGCCATAAACAGGCCTGGAAAGACAATGAGAATAGAGATCTGATCATTCTGGCTAGAAAAATGCCCCATTGAAAGGTAATTGAAGAAGGTATTGTGAATAACAGCAACCACCACTTGAACGTTTACGGATTGAACCGTGTCTCTCCCAAATTCCTATGGTGAAGTCCTAACCCCCAGAATGCGATCTTATTTAGGAACTGGGTCATTGAAGATGTAATTAGTTAAGATGGCGTCATGCTGGAGTAGAGTATACCCTGAATCCAGCAGAACAGGCACCCTTATAAAAAAGAACTGGAGACGGACTTCCACTCAGGGAGAATGCTGTGTGAAGACTGCAGTTACACTGCCCCAAGCCAAGGAACTACCAGAAGCTGAGAGAGGCCTGGAACAGGTCCTTCCCTGGAGCTTGCCAGCACCTTGATCTCAGACTTCCAGCCTCTCGAACTGTGAAACAATAAATTTCTGTTGTTTAAGCCTCTCAGTTTGTGGTTCTTTGTTACAAGAGCCCTAGCAAAGTAACGCACTGTGTACTAGGCGCTGGGCTAGGTGATTTGTATACACTATTGCATTAAACTCTCACAATAACCCACTGAAAGGTGCCATAGTCCATTTTACAGAAGAATAAATTGAACCCGAGGAAGTTTAAGTCACTTGCTCAAGGTTAAGCTGCTTTAATGAAAAAGGGCAGTGGTATTCAAAGCCTGGGGCTTAGGGATACCTACCCTCCATGCCCAATCTACCCTCATTGGGTGAATCCCACATCTGTCTCCACTCAGGATTTCAGATCCTGCTTTGAGCAGATGTTGTCTGCAGTTGGCTTATGGTAAAGATGTTTCCACTCCCTGCTTGGTGGTCAAATTGGTGTCTTTTCTTATTAGGTCTACCCAAGCAGCAGGACCAAGGAGTTGTGATATTCATGCCATACGTAGTACTAATGTTCCTACCCTTCAGTTGCCAACAAAGTGATAGCCAGCTCTCCTGGCCTCATACCAACTCTATGTGCAACCTCCAATATGCTCCCCACACACAATCCCACACACTTACAGACACCAGCCACCATAGTATGGATTGTCCATGTTATCTGTTCGTTTAATTTGTGTTTTTGTCCAAGGCTTGTCACTCAGTTCTATGCAGGTTCCTTATCTCAGCCTTCTATCCAGCTCTAGAAGACATTTTCCGTTTTAAAAGACATTGGATCCAAGTAACACCAGTCTCATTGTCATTTGTAAATGGGCTGAAGAGGAGATATGGACTCGATCCTGAGACAATGTGTGGGAGCTGAGTGAAGGCTGGATGACATGATGCTGTTACAAAAGTGAAGGTTTTGCAGTACTGTTTTGTTTTGCTAGTGATTTCAGGGGTTTTCATGGGTAATTTTGATTATACTCAATTTTTGTATTTCAGGCTGGCTTTAACCACTGTATAAGCCATGACTCCAATGCAGTTTTTTAAAAAATAGTGGAAAAATTAAATTGTCACACAGGACATCAAACATGTGCATGCCAGAACACAAAACTTGCACTGTAACAGTTAAACCATAATCACAACGTGAGTAGTTATTTCTTTCCAGCAAAGCATCAACCTAACATTAACCAACACACTAATATTGTCATTTTGCATTTTGTTGGATTTGTAGTTTTGATTGAATTTATTTACATATGTGTTGGATTTTACTCCGAGATAAGTTTATGGAGTTTATACTTTAATATGTTTGTACATTTTTAGGTTACACTATAATTAACATATTTTAAGTCCAACAATAGGAGTATATTGGAATTTACTGTTATTTTAAAAGAGTCCATAACTACTTACATTTGAGACATAAAAAGTTAATCAGACTAGTATATAAAGGGACAAAATAGAAACACATCAACATGGACATTACCACCAATCAGAAGGATGCAGGAATATAACTAGGTGTTTAGGAAGATATTGGAATGATTAGGGGATGGTAAATGTTTTTCATTCAAAAATAATTTAATGTCTTCTATGTTAGGAACTGTACTAAAGGCTCATGGCTAAGAGGTAGGGAGAGAAGGAAACATGGGAAATAAGATCCCAAGATGAGTAAGACCTTGGGCTCTTCAAGACTTTCAGTCAAATGGGAAGATAGGGTTAGAATAGGTAAGACTGATTAAGCACCAATGAGGTGCACCCAGACTGCCTCATTCAAGGTTCACAGCAATGCTTTGGGGTAAACAATTCATCCCCCTATTTTACTGATGAGGACACAGGGGACCACATGGGATAACTGCCGTTACCCAGCAAGGTGCCCTCAGGAAATCACACATGGAAGTTAGTGAAACCTTTCAAAGTAGGTATGATTTCATCTGGGTCTTAAGAATGACTAAAAGTTCACTTAGTCGGTACAAAGGGGAAAGGCATTCTTATCAGAATAAACAATATGTGCAAAGACGTGGGGCATGGAAAAGCTTGGTTTCTCTAAAGAATGACACAAAGGTATAGATCAACCCAGCTGAGAGCATGGCCAGAGTACGCTGCTTTAAAGGGCTTCAAGCCCACCGCTCCACCCTGGTGACGAATCCAACCTTGTCACTGGGCCAATCCTTTCCACACCAGTAGAAAAGCAGTGTTTCCTGATGGCTTGGAAACCAGGTTCAATTCTTTCAAACCAGGCTGGCACACAGAGCTGTGCAGGTTGTGGTAAGAACCACATCTGAGTGGCATGTCCACACAGCACACATCGTAGGTACATACATGCATGAGGACAGTTTTCTGGAAGGGGAAGTCAGGTCTCTTGTTCTAATAAAAATCTGTATTTTATAACCATTTTCTAGCAAAATAGAAGTAAAATGTCTTGAGGAAGGGCACCTTTTCCTCGTCACGAGAATTTGCCCAGAGGGCTAGTGGTAGCAAGCTGACTCTCACCACCTCTCCCTCTTGAACTATAAGAAAACCTAGATTCCAACCATGCACTGTAATTGTGCTTGGCTTTTTCACGGCTCAACCACATTCTATTAAATCTGCTTCAAGCAGTTAATACTTTCCTATTTTCTCCTATCCCATGAGATTCCATCTTCCCCGCCTGGTCTATCCTTCTCCTACATCTGGTTCTACCGACACTTCTAACTCACAAGGGATCTTTTTTCCTGGTTCATCGTATTTTTCCATAATTCAAACACAGCTCTGGGGTCGTGCATTGTAGAAACACCGCAGAATCCCATGAACCAAGAAGATAGGAAGCGTGCAACCAGAAACTATTTCTGGAGCCCTCCCTGTTCTGCCATATCTCTCTGGAATGGCTCCAGAAGACTCCTAAACATCAATTCTTAAAACGATTAACTTATATATTGCTCACATAGAAATATAAATCACTCTGAGTCATAGTTGGCTCCCGCTCCTTCAAAAGTCAGCCAGAGGGTCAATTTAGACTCTAATTAAATTGCCACCAGAGCAAGCATCACTACAAAATTAACTCTCAAGTAGCATGTGGTTTCACACTCAAAATGGTTCTAAAATGGTTCTAACGTTGTTCTGTAAGAGACTTCATGCAAAACCTACAAACACATTGTGCAGACAGGATACAAAGCTCTTGCCCTCTGTGGGGGGAAGCCAAGCAGGGGCCAGGGCAGGAAGTGAGCTATTCTCTGTACCACGGTACTTCTTCTTAACAAAATCTCAAACAGGAAGGGCAAAATGTTAACGTGTTGAACGTGTGTGGTGAGTAGAGGATGTCTCCTATGTTATCTTCTGCTCTTTGAATGTTTGAAATATTCCACAATTTACATTTTAAAATATAAAAAGGACATTTTCTTGTGCACTCTGGTGAAACCCATATCCTAATTACTCCTCAGAGGAGCTTTAGGGCATTCTACGATGAACCCAAAGTACTCATGTTCTGACCTGGCCGGTCCTCCACTCCGAGGTGAAGCGACTGTGAATAAAGCCACCGGTGAACCTCGGAGGCGCCGCACCTCCAGCTGGACTGGTGCCATCATGGCTAAGGGCAGTGCCCAGGCTGGGGCTGCACACAGTGGACCCAGAGAGTATGGATGAGCCCCCCCCCCCGCACCCCACCCCGATCCCAGCTTTTGCTTCCCACACCCCACCCCCGTTGTCAAAGTCTTCCACCAGTCTCAGTTCTTGGCCCTTCTGGAAAGGAGGCGTGTTTTAAATGATGTATCCATTCTGCCACCTAGCCTTCAGCCAAGTCATTACAACAAAACTGCTTGAGCTGCTCTTCTCTCAATGTTGCTGAATTTCCCTTGTCTGGGGAGGAACCTGAAAAGCTAGGTACTTTATTTCTTGAAGGTCGCCATACCAGGATGAGGCAGCAGTGTTAGTAGGCCTGATGTGAACCGGCTTCTGAGAAAGGGACTGGTGTCAGTTTCACAGGGTCCGTAAAACAGAGTAATTACTCACTGTGGAAAACGGTAGGCAAACCTGCCTGAGAAAGTGCTGAGAGCAATGAGGACGAGAGAAATGGAAGACGAGACCCTTAGCCGACATCTTTCCTTTCCAACCAGAGAAATCCATGATATTTTATGAACTGTTAAACATCTAACATTCCCAATCCATGGTACAAGTGTCAGCCTTGCCTCAAAAATGATCAGACGGAAGGACGCAAGCTTTATAAAACAAGTGCTATGCACACTTTGAAAAGTTGTGCGTATAAAAGCACACATTTTTACTTGGTTGCATTTCTTGAAATTTGTTTTTGATATCCAGTTAATCTTTTAAAGGAATGGGGAGGGGTGATCTCTGGGGAACAGCACACAAGTTGATGATATTTAACTTTTTACTTCTCCAAGAAAGATGTGGTTGAAAGACATCAAAATTGGAGTTAAGAAGCAGAGGGTCGGGAAGCTCTTGGCCATGAAGGGGGTAAGGGAGCCTGGCCTCTGACATGTGTGTCCTGCAGGAATAAATGAACCCTTCCCAATTAAGCTCACAGATGCAAGCTGTTTTTTTCCAGAAGCAATCTTCTGTAGGTGATCGTGAACAAATCTAGGCCTTTGGAATGGAAGGGAGCGGGGAATGAAGTCAAGAAAGGCTCTTGGGCATCCCCCAAATCCAACTCCCCAGAACAGAGCTTCCCACTCCACTGTCATACATTAATTACAGACTTGTAGAAGCAAACCCATCTGGCCAGTATCCCAAATCTATGGGATTTGGTATACTGCACCCTTATACTTGCAGAAGGGGACAAAATCACTTTAGACAATCCCAGGCTACTGAGATTTTTTTCTCGTGCCCTTCCAGGGAACCTACAAGGGTCCCCTAGACAGCCGCTCATGTCCCATCAGCTCTCAACTCCTCATGACTAAACCCACTAAGCCAGAATACAGCAAGTCACTTATTCACATTTCTGCAGGGTCCCCTCTCTCCCTGGCCCCCTCTGCCTCCCCACCCAAAAGACGGGCTTCTGCCACAACCTCCCCTTTCATAGTCTCCCTACCCTTTTTGTCTTCCTGATCACCCCTTCTTCCTTTTACCTGTCCTTACACATTTTATTTTCCAGCCACTGGAAGTCAGTTAGACAAAAAGATGTGTCTGTCACTGGAGGCCATCTCTCTCAGAGTGGAGAGTGGCTGGAACCGGGCAACTCATGTTTCTCCGCAAGGAGCTCCACAATTTCCCCATTCATCTTAAATGCTCCCAGTGTGCCTGGGGTCGGCTTGGCTGCCGGGTCGGTGCAGAAACAGGAGCAGGAGCCGGAACACACAGGGCACACTGTTCGGCCGCTCTTCTAGTCTGAACTTGACACAAAAGAGAAAATTACACATGATCGCCCTCACTCCTCAGATACTTCAACCAAATTTTTTTAATATTAATTTCCCCCTAACTTACCAAGCCCCAGACAGAGGGGAGAAGAAATGCCGAGGAGCCTCCCTGCTTTTTTTTTTCATCATTACACACACTGTCTCCTCCCTCTCCCAGCCAACATCTAAAACCCCTCTGGCAATACAAGCAAAAGCAAGACTTTAAACTCTTTTTCTTTTCTTTTTTTTCTTTTTTTTTTTTTTTTTAAGATGTGCCTCTCGGCAACTAGATAAGTGAGAAGAGAGATCAGAATCTGGGGGTGTTAACAGCACAGAGAGAATTGTTCCTGAACCAAACCAGCAAGAGAAATGTTTTCTTAAAAGCAGTCCTGCAGAAAGAATTCTTATCATAGATAAGGGTGCAGTCTAGTGGCAAACTTCAGGAAATGCAGCCCCTTCTCCCAAGGAAAGTTAGAGCATTTCCAAAGGGATGAAGGGAAACAACAGGTAACAGTGCCACCCCAGTTTCTCCCAAATGGGTCAGCAAAGACTGGTCATTTCTCTTTGACCTGGCTGTGAGGGCCACAACTCATCCATGTCAATTTCAGAAAAAAATAAAATCTTCACTTTCCCTCTTTTAAGACTTGAGCTTTCTCTTATTTTGCTAAGGAGAGGAGTCCACAGTGTCTGAATAGATTATCTGACGTTTCAAATGGGAAAATAATGTTCCTGGTCAGAATCTGTTCAGAGCAAGTCCCCTGGCCTGTCTGCTTATATTCGTGGGATGTACCTGTGTGTGTCAATTAACCTTATAACTGGATGTCTTTCTGGACTCTCATTCATTCTCTCCAAAGATGTGGCCCTACTCAATAGAAATGCCCCTTCGAAAGAACATGAAGGTAAAGTATTACACCAATCTGCCTTCTTTCCATCCAAAAATCCCACCCCAGGACATTTTAGATCGCCAGGTAAGGTTTTCAGACTGAGCATTTCTTCCAACTGTCAGTCTGTGTCTCACTATCCCTACAATGCCGTGGTCCGAATGTTCCTTCCTGCCAAGTATATACAACACAGACACTCGCTCACCCAAACACACACACACACAACATCCCTGGGCCAACAATGTAGCTGGAGAAAAGTGGCTACTCTTGCCTGACCACATGACGGAAGACAGTCACTCCGCCAGCAACAGAAACTCTTGATTAAATCCCCTTCCCCGCGCTTTTGGCGGGGAATCCAGTTTTTCTTCTTTTTCTTTCTTTTTAATTCAGCTCACCACCCATCTCTGGCCATCCTACACTAGCAACACCACCACCCCTCAAACGCGCGCCCGCGCGAGCGCACACACACACACACACACACACACACCTTACATAGTAACTGAGACACTAGCAGACAGCCATTTCCCAAAGCTAGGGAAGAATTTCTTGGGCACTGTATATATCCAGTTGGCAATTAAGAAAATGCTTCTCTCTCCAGTCTGGGCCTGGCTAGTTAAGGGGTGGGAGGGAGGGGGAGACTGAGTTACTCCTTATTGTGTCCACCGTGCACCGAAGAACTCTCTCATCCACACGCCCCCGACCTCCTCCTCCCTGGCCCAGCCCCAGCCCAGTCCCCCATGCCCCTTTCGTGCATTCCGGGGGGAGGAGGGCGCTGTTCATGGAGCGAAGG
This sequence comes from Mormoops blainvillei, assembly GCA_004026545.1. Classification (NCBI taxonomy): domain Eukaryota; kingdom Metazoa; phylum Chordata; class Mammalia; order Chiroptera; family Mormoopidae; genus Mormoops; species Mormoops blainvillei. The sequence continues at coordinate 30,410 of PVJD01008548.1, forward strand.
GGAGCCCCCGTGTGTCTCGAAGGCCTCTCCCCACCCCCACCCCGTGTGAGTTCGTACTGCAAAGCTCCTTGGCATCCTTGCCTGGGTTGGGTGTTGGGGAGCTCAAATTGCAGCTACAAACTGGCTAGCAGCCAGGGCCGTCTATTTAAAAGCGCCTGTTCGACCGGAGCCGGTAGTCTCTTTGGAAACTTCTGCGGGGAAAAGAGCTAGGAAGAGCTGCAAAGCGGTGTGGGGCTTTTCCTCTTTTTCGCTCCTTCTAATTGCCCTCTCTTTCGTTTGCACCCTTCTCCCGACTTCACGCAGAGCCTGCGATTTTCGAAGAGGTGGTTGCAGAGTGGGAGAAAAGAGGTGTTAGGGTTTTGGATCTTTTTTTTTTTTCCTTGATTTCAACATTTTCCCCTATCCTTGCGGCTGCAGCCGCCGCCTTCTACCTGTTCCGCGCAGCCGCGCGCCTCTAGCAGCTGAGGGTTAGAAAGGAGCAGGGTGTGCTTTAGATTCTAAACAAAATTTTTGAAGACAAATCCATTTTTCTCCCCCCGCCCCGTCTCCTCCACAGCCTCCGAGCTCTTTATTCCGGTGGTTACTTTGGAGTGAACAATTTTTGGCTTGTGCCCCTGCACTTCCGACCAGGTCGGGTTTGGGGGTTGTTTGTCCCGCCCCAGTCCCAGTGCGTGCACCTGGCGCTGCTCTTTTCCCCCCAACCTGTTGCAGGTCTTTAATCCTTGTAACTGGGACTTGCTTCCAGGCACCCCAGCCCTCCAACTCTGCCCACATTTTGCAATTGTCTGGGGGTGAGCACCTGCTCTACCTGCCAGAAATATTTTTTTAATTTTTTTCTCCGGCACCCTCCTGGCCCCTTTGTCCCTGCGCTCTCGTTCTCCTGCCCCGCCCCAAGGTAAAGGGAGAGACTCGGAGAAGATGGGGCTCACCGCGGTCCTACTGCTGTTGGTCGCTTGTGCAGGACCGGCCCAGGGCCTGGGCTCCTTCGTGCACTGCGAGCCCTGCGACGAGAAAGCCCTCTCCATGTGCCCCCCCAGCCCCCTGGGCTGCGAGCTAGTCAAGGAGCCGGGCTGCGGCTGCTGCATGACTTGCGCCCTGGCCGAGGGGCAGTCGTGCGGCGTCTACACTGAGCGCTGCGCTCAGGGGCTGCGCTGCCTCCCACGTCAGGATGAGGAGAAACCGCTGCATGCCCTGCTGCACGGCCGCGGGGTCTGCCTGAACGAAAAGAACTACCGCGAGCAAGTCAAGATGGGTGAGCGCGCTCAGTGTGCCAGTCAGTTACACGGCGCACGGGCAGGGAACAGGGGACGGGCCGGCCACGCGCGCTTTGCCCAGAAAGCGGCTAAGAGCCGGGGTGCAGCCCGGGGTTGGCGGGGAAGGGCGGGGAGGGTCTTTACCCCTGGCTGATCCAGCTACCCTAGGCTGCTGTCTATCCGAACCTCTCGCGGTCTTCGCTTCTGCTCCTCGCCCCTGCCCCCACCCTACTCCACCCACCCCTCCCCCCTTGTCTGAATACTGACCCTGATCTCCTATTCAATCTCAAGGTCCAAATCCCCAGGTACTCAATGTCCAGTCTGAAAGGGTGCATGTTTCATTATCAACTCCTTTCTTCACCATCTCCTAGCCACCCAACACGTTTTTTTTTTCCTTTTTCTGAACTTGAAAAAAAAAATCTCTTTGTTAAAATATTGCTTTAACTGGGGACCTGGAAAGAGGCATTCTGTGCTCCTTCCACCTTTGTCCCTCCCAGCCCCTACCTCCCTACCGGTCCCTTCTGACGTTTCTATTCATCTCCCCCAACACACACGCGCACGCGCGCACACACACACACACACACACCCGCACGCTCCCTTGGTAGCTAATGCCTTTTGGGTGCAGGCTTCGATGCCACTCCCACGTGCACAACCATTACTTTTCACTTGATATGATTGATTGTGGTAGATGGTAAAACAGATTAAAATGCAAAATAGTCTTTTCTTTTTCCTCCCTGGAAGAGAAAGATTACTTTAGGCACGCATGGCGGAGGTGGGGAGGTCAGTGGGGTAGTGGGGGCGGGGGTTGGAGCGTAGGGAAGAAGAGTTTGGTGTTCTGTGCTGGATGGTCGTACCTGAATTTAATTACTTTCCCCCCGCCCCAATTCAGACTTTACCTAGGGCGAAAGGTGGATGTACAGGGTTAGGAGGCAAGAGGAGGATGTGAGATTCAGACCTCACAACTTCCCCCTCAGTACTAATACCCGCCCCCACCCCCGGCCCCCCGCCATCCTCGCGTCCCCATCTCTCAAACCTGATCGCAAGTGGGTGTGGCATAAATGTAAAAGGAGCCCTGGAAACACAAAATGCAAAATAAAGGAGGCCGAGACTGGGAAGGACTCGCCCCGTTGCCTGCCCTCCGCCTCCAAGTAGCCCCGCCCCCAGGTTGCCCTGCCCCCAAATTCTCCGTGCAGGGAGTCTTAGGGTTTAAAAGGTTGACTGAGGTATTTGTTTAATGAGAACAGCTCTGCCCCCTTTAGACTGGGTTTCTTTTTGGAGTTACCTGATCTTAATTTCTTAAAAATAGTTTAAAGAACTATACACAAAAATCTGCATTCTGAAACGTCAAACTGATTGTTTATTCTCTCCCAAAGGGATCAAGACTTGGCTAAATAATGTTTATTCTACTTAGTTACTTCCTGGGACAATGCCCTTCTCTCCTATCCGCTTCCACTATGAGCACCCCAACATGAGTTGTCTTAAACTGCAAACTACAGAACTATCATGTAGGAAAGAAGTGCGTCGGCGCTTAAGAAGAGGCAGGAGAGTTGTCCTAGGTTCAAACTAGATGTCCCAAAATCCTGCAAGTTCTGCCTGTTACAGGCAGCCGCCCCTCCAGCTTTGCAAGAGGTAGTCTCACCCCGGATTGCTGCCTGCAAAAAAGAGACGGAGGGCAACGTGCAGACTCCGGAGGTCCCAGAGGCCAGTTTGTGGAGTTATTTTTATTAAGAACCACTTTTTAAAGGCGGCCCCGCCCGCCTGCATCGTGGGAGTTGTGAATTTGGAAAAAGCTGAGGGCGGGAGGGGGTGGGGGGCGAGTCAGTGGAGCGGGTAAGAGGTACGAATCGATTTCCTGGCTTGGAAGAGCGAGAGCTCTGGTTAACAATCCGGTCACATCGAAAGTATGCCAGGTATCAGCCGCATCCTGGTCCCACTTTTATTTGCCCAACAGTGTGGTTGGTGTGATGTGGTAGGTGTAGTGTGTGCTCGCGCGCACAACGCGCGCGCGCGCAATTACTGAGACAGCAAATAGGCGCATTCAACTTTCCAGTTCAAGCCATCTCTCTCTCTCTCTCTCTCTCTCTCTCTCTCACACACACACACACACACACACACACACACAGCTTTTGTCCCAAGCAGCAGGTCCTTTAGATTTCTCTGCAGCCCCTTCCTCAACCTCCACCTTTAAGGTACCTCTGGGCGAATACCTAGCAGCCCCTCTGCCCTCTCCCCACTCCCGCAGCAGCCCTTCTCCTGGATTCTACCCCGCCTTAGGCAGGTACCTAACCGTCTGCAATCGCCGATGGCTGCGCCCTGCCGGCGGCCCTGGCTGAAGCCTTTCTCTAGGACAGATAGGATGGGAGTGGACATTCCTGGCTATAGCTTTTCAACTCGAAAACCGTTGAGTGGGCCCCCCCCAAAAGTTGGAGATGGTGCAGAGGTACTTCTTAAGGAGTGGAAAATGAACCGAGAGATGGAGGAGAGTATCAGCTCTTTTGACCAAAATTCTTGTTCCCCAATGCAGCCCACTACCACTCCCCCACCCACCCACCAAAACCAGCAATGAGAACTTGGTCATGCCCCTCTCTAGCGCGGTTTCCATATAAATAGATACTACGGGTATAGATAAAACACACACCAAAAATATATATGCACATATAGAGATAGATCAATATCTTTTTTCAATCACCCCCCCCCAAAAAAAGAGAATGCATTTTAATTAGTAATGGGGAGCTGAGAAGAGAGAGGTGGCAGGCAGCCAAAGCTTCTGGGAGGAAGGGCGGAGGGCGGGCGGGCGGAGACTGGTGTTTTGCCGCGCGCGTTGCTGCGCAACGGGAGAGGGAGTCCGCCCGAGAGCTTGGGGCAGGGAGCGCGCGGGGCCCTGCATTTTATTTCGGCCAGTTCAGGGGCAAAGATAGATAGAGAAACAGGGCAGTACGTAGGAGACTGGAGGGAGGCGGGAGACGAGTTATTTATTGGGCCAAGCTCAATAAATATCGGTGAGCTGGATCGAGTCGAGGAAGGGACGGGCTTTGCTCTGGGCATTGTTTGCAGAAGGAGCCTTGTGGCTTTGTGGGCGGGAGGGTGGCCGAGCATGCATCTTTGCCCTGGTCTCGGAGATCTCTCCTGTGCCTGGGAGACATTAAGTTGGGGATACCAGGAGAAGTGGATTCTGGGTTTCCGTACGGTCATTGAAAACTAGAGAGAGAGAAAGACAAAATATGCTTCTGGGAAAGAAAAAAAAAAACAGTACTCAATAAAAATGAATTCAGCCTTTGCTTCTTTTAGGGGTTTGGCCTCCATCAACCCTGGCTTCCACTCCAAACCTGGTCCAAATGCCATGTTGAAGTCAAGTTCCAGAGTTAGGTTTATTAGCCAAATTTGTGTCTGGGTTGAACAAGATCATGGAAAACTGAAGGAGGCAGATTCCTTTCCCACCCGCACCCGCTCCCTTTGAAACAAGTCTTTGAGAGGCTGGCTGCGCCCTGTGCCAACCAAAACCCCGAGTTGGGAAGACAAGTGATGCTGCTTTTAACTTGACTTTCCTTACCGCCCCCCCACCCCCCCCCCCCCGCCCCTTTCTGCTGTGTCAGCTCAGGCTGCGAGAGCAAGCACAGTTGGCCACATTTTCTTTCCATTTAAATTTTCCCCTACCTTATCCCTCCCTCCAACCTCCCTCCCTTTCCCCACCTGCCCCCCCCCCCCAACTGCCAAGGCATCCCCGGAGGGCTTGAGTTTTAAGTCAGAGCAGCTGTGTGTTAGTCCCAGGGCTTGGGCGGGATTTGAGCAGGCAGGTGGGCTCACAGCTGTAGGGGGAGGTCAGGACTGACCTCAAGAGCCAGAGGTCACTGTGAGGGTTATGGCAAAGGGCATGGGAGCAGGAATCCCAGCAGATGCCCTGGTCCCCTTAATGGGGGGGTGGGGGGTGTCAGGGAGGGGGTAGCCGGAAGAAAAGGTGCCTTTTGTCTAAAGATTTTACTTTGTACCTGAGCAATGCCTTTGAAATTTGGGTTATTTATTTAATGTGTGGAAAATAAAACTTTGAAGAGATCACCATACTCCAGGCCCACTTCCTCCAGAAACTGAAATAACACCACAAAGGGTCCAGGTACCAAGAAGGGAACAGACCAGGAAGAAGGATTATTGTGGTGAGAGACAAGGAGGCAATTTGGAGGGGGTTATTTGAGTTTTTTGTTTTGCATTTTTACTACAGTTGGTCCAAAAGTTGCAATCCCCAGAGACATGTTTTTCATCTGGATATGTTTTCCAAAACAACAATTTGTGCAATACTTGCAAAAATAAATAAGCAAATAAACAAGGAAGCTAGTTCTAAGCTTCTGCTACAGCCAGAGAATCCCCCACGTTTTTCCAGTTCCATTTCTTTCCATGATTTCTGTTATGTCTTTTTTTTTTTTTTTTTAATTCAAAGGAGTGACTGGAGATCTCTATAAAGGGCAAAGTGGCCTTTCCTGCCTAGCCACTTGGCTTAGCAAGGCCCTAACATCTCTCCAGGAGTTGTCTGGGTATTGGCCAAAGAATGCTAAAGCTGGAAGGAACCCATGTGGCCCTTGAGGTCGAGGCCCCCATTTTACAGATGGGGTGCTGAGGCCCAGAATGCAGAGTCACTTGTCCAAAATTAGAGTCAGGGTTAGTGGCAGAATCAGTACTGGAACTCAGCTCTTCCCTGTTGATTTTAGGGCTCTATTCTGCTATTCGTGGCTTTCTTCACTAGTCACCAGGGCTCTTGCCTGGGTCCAATCTAACCTGCAATGAGGTTTTTGGCAAATATCACCAGGTGCTATCATCCCATAGTAAGGGTTGTGAAGATGAAATAAGAGCTCAAACTTGGGGGTGGGGGGGGTGGGGCTCCATTTTAGGGGAAGAAGCAAGGTAGCCCCAACGTGGAGGATGTAACACCCTTGTTATTTTCCATCATTCTCTGTTCCATACCTTTTTCTACGCAGTCCTGCAAACAAGGCTGGCCTAGGTCAGTGGTTGGGTGAGGGATAGGGGGCAAGGAGGGAGGAAAGGGACTTCAGGTCCACATGCCAAACCTCATTTCCCTGGGAATGCTCCTGATGTGGGAAGGCAGGCAGGCCCTCACCGCGCCTCGGCAGTGCAGCGGCCTGTAGTCTCTAAGGAGAACATGACACAGACGGGCCTTCTTCTCATGACCACCAGCCTCCACCAGTACAAGCCTTTCATGGAGCCAGGCAAGTAGGATGATGAGCCCTGAGCTGGGGTGGGGTGAGGGGGTGGTTGGGAGATTTCTACATCAGAAGAAAAGAGAGAAAAACCGCATGCCACAGAGTCAATAAAGAACGGAGCAAGAAGGCCACGGGGCTTTTGAACACATTCCGACAAGTAGGCAGTCTTGCAAAAGAAGAGAAGAGATAGGCCTCCAGGTTACTGGAGTTGATCTGAGCGATTTCTAAGAGCCATCCTGATGCATCCTAGAGGCCACGGCAGCAGCTCCCCTGGGGGATCTGCAAGAAGAAGGCTAATAAGACGTGTCCCTCCTTCCAGTATGTTAGACCTGCCAGGTGAGCCCACAGGGAGTTCTAAAATAAACAGGCTATCTCATTTTTGATCAGCCTTCCCCTTGCCAAAGCCTAAAACAAGACCCAGGCTGAATCTGCACCCAGAACCCAGCCTCGTAGGACCTCTGCCGGCCTGCCCAGGTGTATTATGTTGGCTCCAGGTATGCTGACCCTCGATCATTCCATCACAGGTATAATGTCTCTCTGTCACCCCTGCAAAGATGACGCTCTCCCCTGACCCTTGAGAACAGCAGTGCTCAACTGACATATAATACAAGCTACATCTGTCAAATTTTCTAGCAGCCACATTTTTTAAAAAGGTAAAAGGAAACAGGTGAAATTAATTCTAACCATCTATTTCAGTATATCCAAAATAAACAATTATAAGACATTTTACATGATTTCTTTCCTATTAAGCCTTTGAACTCTGAGGTGTATTTTACATTTACAGCACCTGTCACTTCAGATGCCAGATTGTCATTGGAAATGCTTGGCTGGTAATTTATAGTTGAAAAGTAGATTTGTGTGCTCAAGTTGTTCCAAAAATACTTTAAAATGGCCCAATAACCAAATCAAGGATTGGTTTTAAATTTGAATTAATGTAAATGAAATAAATTTTTAAATCCAGACCCACTACCACATTTCAAGTGTCAAAAGCCACCTGTGGCCACCAGCAAGCCCCTCCCGCACCTGAGAGGGGACTGCTGTCTCCACTCTGTCCTCCTGCCCCGCAAAGCGTCAAAATGAAAAAGAGTCTGAGCTTTGATTGCTGGACAGGAGATGATTCCCTTCTTTGACTCATACCAGGGCCTCTCTTCTCAGGGGACCAGGGAAGAATCCAGGCCACCTGCTCTCTGTCGCCCCCTTCTGGTGATGCAGGTCATGCAGGGAATGTGGCTGCCTAATTGTAATGTTCTGAATGGGCTGTGATGAGGCATGAGTGGGAGTGTTGCCAGGTCAGAGAAATGGACCAGAGCTTCCTCCACATCCTCATCCCAGAGGCTGCTTCCTACCTAGCCCTCTGTTACTTTCTGGGTGGTGGTGGTTGGGGGGTGTTAGGGAAAAAGACAGGTGTTTCAACATAGCCTCCTCACTTTCCCCACCTCTAGAGAAACCTGGCTGAAGACACTCATCTTGTGAGTTCTGCATCAGTGTGTATTTCTTATGTGCCAATTTATTACCAACTGTCTCCCAGGGGTCAAGAAATGTGTACCAGAGCCACAGCCCTGAATCATGGTTTGGCCACATTTTCTCTCTCTGTCTGTAGGGCAGGAGACCAGCACCTTAGTGCAGCACTAAGGAATGGGGTTAGACAGAGGGAAGAACTCCCAGGGTGAGTTCTCTATGGGGGGACTGGTTCCCAGAAGCCCTTGTGCAAAGTCCCTCTCATTTGGGATTGTCGATCAGGCTCCCCAGCGACAAGGATAGAGCCATCCCTTTCTGGCAGAACTTCTTACAGATCTTGTGATGTACAAGTAGGTATCTGTCAACCAGGTGCCAGACAGCCAAATTTTTAGTTGATGGTTGGAACGAGGGAGGTGAGAGGCAACAGAGACCTGTGCTGAGAGGTAATTTACATATCAACTCAATCCTCATAAGAATCCTGTGGAAAGGGGGCTATTGTCATCCTCCCCATAACTCAGATGAGAAAGCTGAGGCAAAGAGAAGGGAGGAAGAGAATGAGCATGGTCAAAGTAAATCTACACTGAGGTTTACTTAACCATCAACAGCAGCTCCATCTTCCTCCCAAGAAGGGCAGCTGAAGGGTAAGGGCAGGGAGTCTAGCTATGTTTATCCACTTTGCTATAGGATGTCTTTATTTCTCCGCTCAGGATAGAGATGGGACATCCCTGCGCTGGCCAACTTCGCCGTTGGTTTACAGCACCTAACGTTAGTTACCCTGGCCTGTAATGGGGTTGGGGGCTGGCGAGGAGCTCAGCAGGGTAAGCCTGTTGCCCTCACTGTCCAGTCACCGACCCTGAACTTGCTCCCACCCCTGCCACTCACCCCAAGTCAGCAGGTCTCTCTTTCTGCGTCTTCTTGCAACTCTTCCCATCTTCCAGCTGAGGGCGACGGCTGTTTGGGTTTGTTTTCATCTTGGAAAGTCTGCTTTTTTTCCTTCTCGGCCTATAATTCGGGTTAAAAAGAGCCCAGAACATGCACGTCTGTGACTGACCACAGGGAAAAAGAAAACAGTGTCTTCCAAGAGAGACTGGGACAAGGCAGACGCTGGTTGGGGGGGTGGAATGGGCAGGAGGAGGGACGCTGCAGCTCTCCTGGAAGGCTTCGCAGCCCCTCCCTACTGCCCCAGCCCCCGTCTCCCTATGCGAAGGCACGCACACGCAGTGTAATTGAGTCATTTGGCATCTACAGCTGGGGAACAGTCAGACTTCAAGAGACTGAGACATGCCTTATGGTTTTTTAAACAGGGAGCAGCCAATCCATCATTCTCCTGAGCCTCATGGAGCAAAGAGAAAGAGGCTGCAGGTTGGCTAGGAAACGGCAAGGTGGAGAGAGGACACAGAGCATCTAGCCACACCCAGGCATGGGGCAGCGCCCTCAGACCAGCTGTCCAGTAGAATTTTCCGCAATGATAGATGTGGCTATGAAGTACTAAAAATGTGGCTAGAGTTGAATTTATAATTCAATTTAATATTTATTCATTTAAATAGGCACATTTGTCTAGTGGCTGTATTGGACAGTGAACGGATCAAAGATAAGCCCAGCAAATCCAGGAGACCCCTACTTCTGTCCCTGTCCTGTGGGGCTCGGCCCTCTGCTTCCTTTCTCTCTCTGTAGCCGTCACTCTGCTTAAAGACAGTGGCACCAGTGAGATGACCTCTAAGGGCATCTACTGGGTGCTACCGTACCTAGGTTGGAGACAGGAAAACCTCTAGACCCACTTCATCATGTCTCCCGTGTAGGTCCCTGCATCTCCCCATTTAAAGATTATTTATTGAGTACAAAGATAAATGACAGGCCTCTGCCCTTAAGATTAGTGTTTAAATTCCACACGGGGAGCTAGAATGAGAGCCAGTGGAAACCCAGCTCCCTTTTTCATTCCTGTAGAGAGATTCTGGGCAAACCCATCTCGTCTTCTGGCTAGAAAAGGAGACTTTCCTCTCTCCAGGTCCAGGTGGCCTGGCAGGGCCCTGCATTCTTCCTGAGCTGTGAATTCCAAGTACGCCTCAGTTTCTTCCGTTTCCGTAAGCACCGTCACAAGATCTGGGCCACCCAGTTTTCTCTGAAGTTTGATTATGAGGTTAAGATAGAATGGGAACTACCATCAGCCCAGGAGCGGGCTGTCAATGGCGCCAGGGTAGGACCAAGAGCCCCGGAGGGGGGGTCAGACTGCAGGGAGCAGCAGGTCCCCGACTGGACCCATCCATCTCTCCAACCGGGGAGCAGGGTGGGATCAGGCTTTTCTTAACAGCATGTGCCTATTAATGTTGCTAAAGCCTCCTGCCCCTACAAGAAAACAGCAGCCGCAAAAGGGCATGTTGGAGACAGTGGTGGATGCTGGGAGGTGGGTAGGCATTGTGCATTTGTACAGTGAGTAGATCCGCCCACCCCGCAATGGCTCCGGGTCCTCTGTGTTTGCTGGGACATAGGAAGGTGTAGTCCTCAGGCAGGTGTGCCTGTTGGCACAGGGAAGGCTCCCCATCTGTGCCTCAGTGAATGTTACTACACCGGTGCAGATGGGCAGCACCTCAGGAGGGAAGGGGAGCCCGAGATGGCCCGCAGAACATGGCGGGGGCCGGGCCATCGAGAGAGCGGGTTGGCAGGACTTCAGGGAGTAGGAGTCAGAGCAGAGTCACAGACCAGCCCAAAGGTGAGTATCAGGACAATATGATAGCTCTCGCTTCCTCAGTCATCAGGCAAGGTCACAGAATTACAGGAGGAGAAAATAACACTGAGCGTTCCACACTTTCCATCCTCTGCGGAATCCTTTCAAACTGACATCTAGAGATGGGAAGGGAGGTTCCAGATATGTTTCACTTCTTTCCCTGGTCATTTTTCACTTGCAGGTGAAAGAAACAGCTGGGGGAGGTGTGTGCACAGGTAAAGCCTTGCCCCCTCCCCTCCTGTGGGTCCTTTCCAGTCCTCGCTTGTCCTGCTCCCTGACTCTTTACATACTGAAGACACACAGAGAGAAGGAGAGGGTTTGAACGGTTGTCAGAGAAACAGGCCCACAAATTCCAGATTTTAAAATTACCTGCAGTCCCTAGTAATAAGCTCCAGGGGCTTGTTGCGTGGTCGTCAGTCTCCTCCGCCATCTACTGGCCGTGTGGAGGTATTGCCCTGCCTGTCAAACAGGTTCCAGAATCCACCGCACTGTTCTGCTCCTTCGGTTGCTGTTTACGCACAGGACAGCCTCCCGAGGAAGTCCTCCCTCAAATTTCTCTTAAATCCCTTCCACAACCTTGGTCCACTTTCTCTTGATGAAATAGCTCAGGAGCTGCCAGTCTGCTCGTGCCTTCTTGCTTTATTTCAAACTTAAACCCTTCCCAAATTGAAAGCCTATTTATGACTCGGCCACAAAGCAGCTGAGTGGGGCTTGCTGGCTCTAGCATTCCAGCCCTTTAATCTCAGTGGCTCTGCCCTGGCTTTGCTCCAAGTTTCCACTGTCTCTCTGGAGCCTACAGGTGACCACAAGACCCTGATTAGTATCTTTGATACTTGACTCTCCCCCAGCCTAAGTAATAGGTCCCATGGGGTTAAGTGGCACCAAAAACCGGGAGGCACATCAGAACTCTAAGCCTGCCCTTCAGAGCCGCCAAAGAGCCCATAACCTGGGGAAGGTACACCCTCGGGAGCCCCGCCTGGCTGGGGCCAGGGAAAGGAAGGAAAGAGGGTTCGCAGAAGTGTTTCCGAGTTCCTTAAAGAGGACACCGGAATCTACATTTTGTTTCCCAGTGTCATCATTGCTTAGCCGCAAAGGCAATACTCGAACACTTCCAGAGAAGAGATTAAGAAAGGCCGAGGTTAATGTGCTCCAAGGTTTTTTCAAACCATTAACAGCCCCATCGCCCTCCCAGGAAGGGGGACCCAAGGTGAAGGCCGACCCACAGCCCTGCTTAGGAAAAGCTCTAAAGTGAGGAGACTTGAGAAGAGCTGTTGATACACTCGGGGCTGTGAGCCAACACGCTTCTATGTCCACCAAGGCCAGCGAGAGACGCCCTGCGAAGTGACATCTGGCAGATGACACTCTGACCAAAGGGACAGAAGGTCCCCCCAGAACAGGTTGTCAGGGGAGGAGGGGTGGCATGCCCATCCCAGATGGCTTTAAGAAGTAGAAGTGTCTCTGGGATAGGTGTATGCATTTATTCCTGCTTGGATGCAGGGGAAGGACTAGATGGTCTATTGGAAGGTATGGCCACACATCCCCAGGATGCCCCCAAACCTTTCAATGGCAACCATTTCCTGCCCTCTCCCCTATCCCAGTGGTCAAATGCTTTTTGAGAATAAGAGTGCTTAGTGGTGCCGGCAGAGGCTGAGTGAAAAGTCTTGAGTCACCCGGGAAGACGGGCTCAGCAACCTGTCCGTGCCATGGTTAGCTTTTCCTCTCCTCACCACCGTTCCCCCAGACCTCAGGTTTGGGTGTGAGTTACTAGATAACAGAGTCCTAGCTTTCCAGTTTGCACAAAGTCCCCCAAACGAGCTAGGTTTGTCCCTGCATCCCACCCCCATTCCAGCTCATCCCACAACCAAGAAAAGTAGGTTTGCCACAAAGCGTCATTAGCTAATTCCTAGAAGGCTACATTCCACGGTCCAGGCACATGACGTGTTGATGAGTCAACACAGGAGGTTTTGTTAAGGAGAGTTGGAGCACTGAGTCAAGACACAGTGGGAGGACAGAGCAAAAGGCCAAAAGTATAGGAGGGAGATCCTGGTGTTGAATGGGGTTCAGGGAGAGCCTGCCTCTGGCTTTGCTCTTTGCTTTCTCCCTGTCATCTTCCTCTACAGTGACTACATTCCTTCCACTCCTGTAGATAAAAAACCCAAATCAACTAACCACTAACCCTGCAAACCTGTGGGGGCATCTTTGGGGCCAGGAACTTCCCTGCCAGGGCCTTGAAGACCGGATACCTGTTCAATTAAATGTGACAAATCCCGAGCCAACAGACAAACAGGTGCTTGGGTGCTTCCTGCCACCTGCCATCCTGACCAAGTTTGGCCCGGTCTCCAAATGCTTTTCTTAACACACACCTGTAACTTCTCCTGGGCTGCGAGCTCCTGCCCTGGGGACACAAAACAGTGTCTTCTCACCCAGCTTCCCTCTCCCTGCACCCACCCGCATCCTCACCTGCTCAGATTCCTCTCCTGTTTCGCATCATGGCACCTTGCTCCTGGGTAGCCCAGTCAGAGCAGGATGGATGGAGAATAGGATTTTCCTGCACCCTATTTGAGTTATTTGGGGTCCCCTCAAAGCCCTGTTTTCTTTTTCTAGATTTTGAAAAGAAAAGTGAGCAATGAGGACAGGGCCTCCCAGCCCCGACCCCATGCACCTGGTCTCACCTTGGGCATCCTGGCCACGCCCTGCCCCCTGGGAAGGGCAACCCAGACCTCTCTGATCTGGGTCTGCATAGGGTGTGGGGTCTAGGAGCTGAGAGCAGAAACAGGAACCCAGAAGAGATAAGGATTAAATGGAAATCTGTGGACCGAGAAAAGGCTGGGCGGGTGGAATTAACAGATCAACAAATAAATGAACAAAGTCCTGCTTCTGTAAAGGTCATAAGTCAGCTAAGTATAGACTGTCACCGAGTCACCCCTATATATAACTGCGCCAGTCCCAGCCAGCTGTCGGCCTCTCTTGGACTGGAGCTGTGTTACATTGCAGCCTGCCCAGGGCCCCGAGGGCAGAGCCAGCTCTGAGCCAGTGCAGGGAGTGAGGCCTTGGGGTTCCTCATCGCCCCTGCCCGCCGGCACTGTTCCCCTCCAAGCCCTGTATCCCTGGCTTCCCAGTTCCCCTTCTCCTATTCTTTATGATTAGTGCCCCCCGACCCCGCTAGTTCAGACCCCCAGGACCCTCCTGCCCGCCCCACCCCCAGTTCCCCAGATCCAAGTATATCTCAACTCCAGGGGTTCTGAAAGCACAAAGACTTCACAAGAGGTTAGAGCTGGACTTTCCCGTCCACGCCCTGGCTGTCCCGTTTTCCTTGGCCAGCCAAGATCTCCAGGTTGTGCTCTTACACCAAAGCCCCACCTGCAGCTACTGCTTAGCCAGGCCCGATAAGCCAGCCCTTGACCAGGCCCGAGCCCCCACAAAGGCCACTTCGCTCCCTCTTCCCCTTCCCTGTCCCCGGAATGTCCTCCCCCTCCTGTCAAACTTCCCTTGCTTCTCAGTTTGACCTTTTTAACACCACCCCCTCCAACTCCATGAAGTCTTCCTAGATTCACTCTGCAGGACTCCAGTCCTTCCGGCTACTCCCCACCACTTCCGTGAGAGCTGATTCGTGCCCTGGTTCTTACTTCGGCTCCAGGAGGGCAGAGGCCCTGCGTCTCAGCCGCAGCAGCTCAGCCTCTCCTTCCTTCTCCCCGCAGAGCGAGACTCCCAGGAGCATGAGGACCCAACCACCTCCGAGATGGCCGAGGAGACTTACTCCCCCAAGATCTTCCGGCCCAAGCACACTCGCATCTCCGAGCTGAAGGCCGAGGCTGTGAAGAAGGACCGCAGAAAGAAGCTGACCCAGTCCAAGTTCGTGGGCGGCGCTGAGAACACTGCTCACCCCCGGGTCATCTCTGCACCTGAGATGAGACAGGAATCTGAGCAGGTGAGTCTCGAGGATTCTCCTGTACATCCCTCTGCATCCGCACCCCGCGGCCTCTGCCGCAGCCCTGACTCGCGTCCAGGTCAGCATTCGCGGCAGCAGGAGGTGCTTAGGCTAGACCTAGCGGAGGACCTGCCACTTGCAGGGGAGAGTTTTTAGAGCCTACAATTATCAGAACCGAGGGTTTGTCTGAGCAGCAGGAGCAGAGGCAGCACTCAAGGGAAGTGCCAGCCAGCCACAGTGAGCACACAAGCAAACGCCAGGGGTGTGAACGACCTGGAGCTGTGTCCTCGCTTGGGCAGACGCCGGACATTCTCCCAGAGCAGCGACTCTCAGCCTTTTTCATCTCATGGCCCACATAAACTAATTATTAAAATTCTGTGGCACACCAAAAAATATATAATTTTTGCCTCTCTGACAAAAAAAAAGGTATCATTTTGATTCATTCACACTGGATGGCTATTGCTGTGTTGGCTGCTGTCACTCTTTTATCTGACAATCTAAGGGAAAAGAGGTCAGTGCCCCTGACTAAATAGGCAGGTATTGCATGTTTTAAAAATTCTTGCACACACCAGTTGAAAATCACTGTCCTAGAGCACGCACAGGTGACTGCCCCCGGGCATAGCCACTCAGCAGTGTGGAAAAGTTGATGGGTCGAATGGATGACAGATGGGACCGTGTGCCTCTGTACTGGTCAAAATGCAGGTCTTGCACACTTTATACACCCAGGTCGCATAACAGATGAGAGGGAGGAAAGATCTTTGGTAGCAACTGATGATAACAGGTGGTGGCTTTTCTCACAGACCCGTCAGTCCCTGCACCCAGGGCCACGGGTTCTGCACAGGCAGGTGGCTTCCACTTGGATCCTACCATGTCTCTCATCCCTCCTGTCCACACACAGGGCCCCTGCCGCAGGCACATGGAGGCTTCCCTGCAGGAGCTCAAAGCCAGCCCACGCATGGTGCCTCGTGCCGTGTACCTGCCCAACTGTGACCGCAAAGGCTTCTACAAGAGAAAGCAGGTATGGCCCCATCCCGTGCCCCCAACTGCAAAGGGAAACCTCTACCTCCAAATGCCTAAAATTTCTGTCATTAACAATAGTGCTTTTCGAACTTCAAATATCCTTACCACAATTGTGAGGTTTCCCATTCCCTCCTCTACTATAATAATCTACTTAATTCTAATGATTTGCCTCATTTACATAGATTTTGAAAGGAAAATTTATATCACTGTGTCACCCATATATTGTATGTGTAATTTTCTGATATGCACACATAAATATACACATATATATGTCTTTAAAACACAGTTTCACCGTGTACTACCTGACATCATTTCAGGTCCCCTTCCCAGCCAGCCTTCCTTTGGGGCAGCCACGCTGTTGGTTGGCCGGTGGTACTTAGCGGAGCTATTAAACCGGGTCTGCAGTGCTGCTGCTTCTCAGCCTTCCCTGGGCATCAGAATCGCCCGGCCGGCTTGCTAAAACACTAATCACTGACCCCACCCACCCCCCAGAGTGTCTGATTGGTGGGAACGGGTGGACTCTGAGAATTTTGCTTTTCTAACAAGTTCCCTCTCACGTGACCCTGATGCTCCAGGAGCTCGCCCTCGTCTAAGCTAGCGGTCAAGAGCCAGGTGGCCTTGGGTCAGTTCTCGGCTCTCCTGTGCCCTAGCCGCGTCCTCTTCCCCCCGTTATTTAATGTCTCTGCCTCCAGTTTCTCACGTAAAACATAGAATAGTCATACTTACTATTTTCACACAATTATGAAGAACAATGGGTTAATCTCTGTAGAGCACTTGGAACAGTACCTACTATGCAGTAAGTATTAAACAGCAGTACTGGTCCATGGCATAAAGCGGCAGAAGTGATGCCCCCTATTATTGTTGTCGCTGTTGTTGTTATTATTATTATTATTATTCACCATTATCAGATCATGTAGCTCCATGGAGAATACCAAGTTGGAAGATCCTGAATGAGGGACAGAAAACGGGGCTTATAGAAGGTAGCCAAGGACCGGCGGCCTAAGTTGTCATTTTCCCCAGGTCCTCCCCATGCTGTGGGGACACCAGAACCCCCAGGGTTGGATATCGCCCCCTCATCTCCCTGGGGGCGAGAGTCTGTCTTGGGGTGGGAAAACAAGGGCCAGGCCAGAATGGGGCCTCCTCGGGGCACAGCCACCCTCACTGCCTGTCTGTCTCCCCACCGCAGTGCAAGCCTTCCCGTGGCCGCAAGCGTGGCATCTGCTGGTGCGTGGACAAGTATGGGATGAAGCTGCCCAGCATGGAGTATGTTGACGGGGACTTTCAGTGCCACACCTTCGACAGCAGCAACGTTGAGTGATGCGTCCCCTCCCCATCCTTCCCTCACCCCATCCCACCCCCAGCCCCAACTCCAGCCAGTGCCTCCCTCCACCCTAGGACGCCACTCATTTCATCTCATTTAAGGGAAAAAAAAACACATGTATCTATCTAATTGAGGAAACTGAGGACCTCGGAATCTCTAGCAAGGTCTCAACTTTGAAAACGGCAACAGCGGAGATGAAAAAAGCTAAGGAGACCCCCCGCCCCCTTTAAATGGTTTTCTTTTTGAGGCAAGTTGAGTGAACAGGGAAGGGAAGAGAGGAAGACTAAGAGGAAGGGAAGGGAAGAGGCATATGGGTACAAGAGAGGGAAAGATGAGCAGAGTCAGGAAAAGGAAGGACGCATGTGGGCAGGAAGGAAAGACCAAGGCGCCGTGGCTGGATCCACCTTTCACGTGCGGCCCCGGCCTGAGCTGGGGAGACATTTGGGCACCAGAAGTTGTGGCCCAAGATGTATTTGATGACAGGCTTGGAGCTTTCCCAGTTTAGACTGGGGTCACAGCGGGAGAAAGGGAAAGACAAAAATGTGTCAGTGCCTCTCCTGGATCCATCTCCTCCTCCAGCCAGCAATGTGGGCAACTCGAACCCTCCTTCCTCTGCTTGTCCCAGTAGAGTGCTCTCTCCCCCCAAATTTACAAACACTAAATGCATTCCATTCCTCTCAAAACAAAACAAATTAATAACCGAGGGATATTAGATAGATAGGTTTTCCTAAGCAGACACATAAACATTTCGTGTGTGTGCATATTTCCCTGTGCAAACTTCTAGAAATTAACACACACCCCAACAGTAGGAGGACTCGTTCCTCCAAGGTGACTAAAACTACATGCAGAAGCGTGTGGTTTCAGCCCCTTAATGCATTTGATTCGCAACTAGCACAGCCTCTGTGGGGGAGGATAGGTTGAAAAAAAAAAAATGCGGGCTTGTATTTATCTACAAGGCTCCATGTAGTCATATATAGGCATATAAATCTATTTTTTTTCTTTTTTTTCCTTCCTTCTTCCTTCCTTCCTTCCTTTCAAAGGTTTGCATTAACTTTCTAAAGTAGTTCCTATGGGGGCATTGAGGAGCTTCCTCATTCTGGGAAAACCAAGAAAACTCATATTCTCCTAACACGACCCATAACACCAGTTTTGCCTGCCTCCCATGAGCAGCAGACTCAACCTTTTGTGGGACGCAGTGTTGGATTTTTTCATGATTTCCCACATGCACACGTGTTCACACGCACCACCCAGCCGGGTGGCTGAGAGCACTCGGTGCGCAACTACCATGCTCCCCAGCACATCCCTGCAGACCCCCCAGAAGTAACCATCTCCGGAGCCCACACTGAGCGAGCCCGACAGGTCCAGGTTTCACCTACGGGTCCTGCCCAGCCTTTCCACATCATCTGGGCAGAGCCTGCATTTTGAAAGCCTCCCTCACTCTTCACGCTGGCAGAGCAGGAGAGAGACAGAAATGAGAGACGGCGGAGAGGGAGATGGAGGTGAACAGGTTTCAGTACAGGGAGGCAGTAAAGGTGATTGTTCAGGCCAGAGAGATGGAGGAAGGGGACAGAGGGCTGGGGGAACAGGGGGCTGATGGCCCCCTTCTAGCTTTGAAGCAAAGCAACAGAAAGGGGGACAAAGCCAAGGAACACGTCCATGGCTTCCCACCCAATAACCCCTCTGGGATTCAAGAGGAAGTAGAGAGGAAAATGGGGGGACAGGTTGTAAAAGAGAAATGAGCTAACTCCAGGCCTTAGAGCCGGGGAAGGTGGGTCACCTTAGGTGGGCTCTAGACTTAGCAGCTAGACGAGAGCAAGGCTCCATAGAGACTGGCCATGTTTCGAAGGGATAAGACTTTGTGCTCAGATGCCTGTCTTCCCCCTGCCGTGAGGGGCTGAGGCCAGAGAGCCTTTTAAGTTCTTCATTCACGCTGGCCAGTTCGGGCTTCCTCCCCAGGGTAGAGGATGGAAGAAAGGCCCAGGCCAGCAAGGGAATGGATGCTCGGGAGTGCTGTCCTTTGGCAGCCACACTTTGACCCAAGGAGACTCCCATCCTCCACTGGCTTCCTCAACCAATGGGTGGCTTTGGGCTGCCCCCTGAGGCTGGAGATAGCCTGCAGGAAAGGGGGCTAGGACACTGGCAAGGAGACCCTTTCTCACTGTGAACCCAGCTCTCTCCACTCTCTCCCGATGGCATGACACCGTGGAGACCACTCCAACACGGGACTGGGGGCAACGAAGAGGGACAGCAAAGAAGCGAACCTATCCCAGCCAGCAGAAAACTTGCAGCTGTGGAACTTGGGGGATGTCTCCTGCTCCCCCACCCCGGACAGGCCAGTTGGCTGGGGATGGGAGAGGTGGCAGATCTTCACAAGACAAAGGGCCTGACAGGAATGGCAGCCACAAGGACTTGCTTGACCGGCTGTTTCAGCACACCCCATCTCTTTGTGTGACTGTCCCCAAACCCCCAACTCACATTTCAATGCCGTAGGCCAGTATCGTGACCCCTCCCCACTCCTTTCTTTCTGCCCATCCTTTCTTTGGATCTTGAGCAGTCGTCTAACTGGGATCTGCCAAGTGGATACTGGGGTGCCATTCCCCCTAAGAAAAGACTGAGCCAGGAACTGCATACCCCATCCCCACCCCTCCCCAGGCCTGGACCTGGTTCCTAAGAGGGGTTCTCCCCCACCCCAATGTTTACTGGACTTTGAATGGGCCTCTGCCCCTTTCGCCGACTCCTTGCTGTCAACCACGCAGTGAGGATCATGGCCTATTTAATTCCACCCGTCTCTTTAGATTTGCAAAGTTCATGACGACTAACCCACACCTGTGAGTCTCCAGGGTTTGCAGGGGGTGATTCTGGTCACCTGGCCAGTTCCTAGAGGACAGTGGACCTTCATGACAGGTGGAACTAAACCTCTCCGAGGGGAGGTCTGGCCTGAGCCCAGAGTGGAGAGACCACAGGGAGAGAGTCATGGCGGCTGACGGAGCCCGTGCCCTGGGCAGGGTGGGAGGGAAGGCAGGGTGGAGCTGCCGGCCGGGAAGTCCTGGGCAGCTTCTCCAGGACCCCAGGCTGCCTAGTGGCCACTGACTGCTCGCCTAGAGGACTTAGGCTCCAGCTTTTCTGTGGCCTCAAGTCTAAATGTTGCCCCGCCACCCCACAAAAGGAGGTCTCTCCCCATCTCCCTTTTGACTCGTGCCTCACTCCAGCAGTGTAGACCACACCTGCTGCCCAGTGATGGAGGGAGGCCCAGCCAGGACTGATCCTCCTTCCCGAGAGCTGCCCTACCCACCCTGGCAAGGCAGGGCATCTGGGGAGGAAGAGAATTAAGAGTTTCTCGGACAGCCAGGCCTGGACATGCAGGCCTGGAGACATTCAACCCTCACATGGGAGAGGAAGGGAGGCCCAGGAGGCCCTGTAGGTTCCCACCTCCTCTCCCCTCACCCATTTTCCCATCACCACCTTGGTGGTCTCCACAGTAACCCTGTAGGGTCAGCCTCCTCTGGGGTCTGGGGGAGGTGGGCCTCAACCTCCCTTCTCCCACCCCCTAGCTGTCTCGCAGCTACAGGGCTGCCATGGCGAACGCCGAGCCCCCTAGGGGTGGGCACCGTTCTCCCTCCATCCACTCAGCTGCCCAGAGGGCTCCAGCTCAGAATGGGAACTTCAGAGAGGAGCAGGCCGAGAAGAAGCAACAACCCTCTGGTCTCAGAGAGGACGATTTGGGCTTCCAAGAGAAAGGAGGCTAAGTTTTACGAAGTGGCGGGACGAGGGAATGGGGTTTTACCTGCCAGCAACCTGGGCGATGTACTGTCTTTATTTTTGAAACCACTAAAGTGCAAGGCATGTTTTGCACTTTTCTCCACTTTTTTTTTCTCTTAGATTTTTGTGTCTTTTTTAAAAATGCTTTCTTGGTTTTCTAATGGAGTATATAGTTCAGCCATCTCCACAGACTCTGGCCTCCTCTGTTTAACTCCTTCTGGGTGGGGAAAGGGAGGTGGGAGGGCCACCACCCTGCAACCATTGTCCCCCCTTCTCTTGTCCCTGGACACCAGCCTGAGTCCCACCTTCCGCCACCACTGCCATCACACAGTAGCCCACACGGATAGACAGTTGTCAGACAAGATCCTTCAGATTCCGAGTTGCCTACCGGTTTGTGTTTTTGGGTTTTTTTTGTTTTGTTTGTTTGTTTGTTTTTTTAAGACAGCAATAACCACAGCACATATTACTGTAGTTCTTGATAGTTTTACATACATACATACCATAGCTCTATTTTCTCCTCTTTTTTTGTTTTCAACTTTTTTAAAGAAAATAAATGCTCATAATCTTTACTGGTGAAAAGGATGGATAAACAAACCAACAAACAAAATCAGTTTGTGGTGAAGAAAAAAAATGCGGGGGAAAAAAAACACCTGAATGCGGAAGAACTCGCCTCCTGTTTAGCATTTTGTACCTAAGGAAATAAAAACGGAAAAAAAAAAAAACCAGAGGATCTCACGTTTTATTAAAAAGGTGAAGATTGCTGTATACTATTTATTCAACTTATAATTTATGTTACTCCTTGATCTTTGTCTTTTGTCATGACAAAGCATTTATTTAATAAAGTTGTGCATTCAGTTAGCCTGCGTCAGCTTCCTCCAGACCCAGGGCCCTCCTCAGGCCACGCTCCCGAGGGAAGGACGAAGGGCCAGGTGGAGGCAGGGCCCAGGGGGTGCCCCAGACCTGCCCTCCCATCCAGAGCTTAGGGGCCCCCTCCTCCGTCCCTTCAAAACCGTTTCGGCGAGTCTGTGTACACCATGCACTTAGAACAGCAAGGAGTCGATGCATGTTCAGCTGCTGTTATTACTATTATATTCTAATCATTTAACCTCAGGTCTTGCTATTAAATAAAGTGGCCTTCATCTGTCCTTAACCAAATGATGGGTCTCTTCTCTTTGGAGAGGATTTTAAGGAGGGCACTTCTAGAATGTTCCTCGGTCACATACTCCTGGGAACCTCTGGCCAGGCAAATCCTACCTCCCACCCCTCCCTTGCCCCACTGCTGCTGCTGCCCAGTGAGGAGGGAAGCGATGGAATGGCTTAGTGACTCCGGTTTCGACCTTAAAGAGCCTGCTTCCCACACTGTCCTCTCACCTTAGTCACCCTGCAGCAGTTCCTCCTGGTCCCCTGCCCTCCGGCTCTTCTCCCAAACCCCATGTCCCCTCTTCCTTTGCAGAGCCCACAGCAACACACTGTCCTTCGTGCATTTCCATGACGGCACCTTACAAGGTCCTCCCAGTCCGCGGGCCCAGAAGGGAGACAGAGTTGTTGGCGTCGCCACTCTGCCCAGCTTGAACCTTTTGCCCTGCCCCCTGCGAGTCAGGAGTCAAGTGGACTAATTGGGAATGGCCCTGTCCGGCCAGGGCGTTGGCCAGTCACTGGGCACACTCCTTCTGAAGGGTCACTGGGTCACTGAAACTTCCCTAAGACCCCTCAACTGTGCAACAGCTTTGCAAATGTGCGACCTTATGCCCAGGCCCTGCACTGAAGACAAAAGGGAAGGATGTGAAAGCTTTGCTAGGAGGCGCAGAGAGGGACTGGGTGCCTTGCCCACTCCCCTTTGCAGGGGCCGGGGCGGAGGGGAGCAGGAAGAGTACCGTGCTGGGCCGCTTCAGCCCAATGACACCGCCTGCCCCGGGACCGCCTCCTGGCCTCTCCACCAAGAGCTGGCTCACCTTGCTCAGTAACACTCTGCCTAAAGGCCTGTGAGCAGGACTCCCTTCAACTGCTGCTCCTCCTTCAAGGCTAATCTGCTCCCCGCCCCTGCCATGCTCCTCTGCCCCGCTGCGTCTCCTCCCTCCCCTGACATCCCTCGTCTAGGAACTCCTAGGATTCTGGCTCCCACTGCTCCACCCTTGTCCCACCCCCACCCTGGACAACCCACAGAGCACCTTAGTGATAACACTTTCACCTGTGGTCTTTGTGATCCAGGAATACCGGCTGGAGTGGCATGTCTATAATAGACACTTTTAGAAACCCTGTTCTGTTACACTTCTCAACTCCACCAAGTCTCCCCTTCATCCACCGAAGCCACACTCTGAGCCTCGGGGCCTAAAGTTTCCACAGAGACAATCTGAAAAGCCCACTCTCCGATGCCACTCACAGTCTACTACTACAGTGAGAGGAATGGGGTGAGGGGGCAGAAACATTAGCATTTTACTTAAGGAACAATGGAGTCTTTGGTCTCCCCATTCTGTTTTTTGATCCTTCAACCCTCTCTGACTCTGCTTCCTTCCCTGAGACCAGAGCCCATGGCTCCACTGACAGCTGCCACCTGTCTGGGTCTCACCTGCCCTGGACACACCTCACCAGCCAACTTTGTCACTCCTGCACAGCCCTGCGGAGCCCTGATGAGAAAGTCGTCCCGCCATCCTGGGAGCTGACACCACCATAGGACCTGAGCTTCAGATCCTGCCTGGGGAACTAATAGGGACCCCCACCTGGACTATCTCCCTCCTGTGCTCCCCTCGGGCCTACAGCCCGCTGGTACGCTGCTCCCCATACTACCTTCTCCCTCTCAGGGAAAACCAAGACCTTCCTCTGAGACAGTCCTCATCCTCCTCTCCCATATCCTACAGTTAGCCACAAAACCACCATCATGGTCTCCTTCCCTCCCTAATCAGCTCTTTTCCAAGGACAGCCCCCTTCCTTTGCTCCCCACACCCGCCACTCCCCCACTTCCTCATCAATCATCCCCTCTCTCCCCTCCCTCTTCAGGTGGCAAAGGAGAGGGAGAGAAGGGGGTGGAGATGAACAATGTCTTGGAGACAGAACTGATGGGGTTTGTTCACCAACTGGGTGTCGGGGTGAGGATGTGGAGGAAGTCAAGGACGTCTTCTCCACCCAAAATCCACCAGGGCAACTTGAACCCAACAGTCGCAGACTGTGCTCACCCTTTAAGTTCAGGCACTTTGCCTGTCTTCTCATTGTATCTTACCCCTTACGAGAGCAAGTTCAACAGCAAAGAGAAATTTGGGCTCCTCTTGCCCCTAAACCATCCCCACTTCACCTCCCTTCTCCCCCTCCTACCCCCATCTTCATTTTCCTCCTCCACTTGCTACCTCAGAGAAAGGTACCACCAGCCATCCAATCACCCCAGCCTGACCCTCAGCCATTATTCTTTTTAAACGCATTTTTAGCCCTGGCTGGTGAGGCTCAGTAGATCGAGTGCCAGCCTGTGAACCAAAGGGTCATCAGTTCGAGTTCCCAGTCAGGGCACATGCCTGGGTTGCGGGCCAGGTCCCCAGTAGGGGGCGTGTGAGAGGCAACCACACATTGAAGCTTCTCTCCCTCTCTTTTTCCCTGCCTTCCCCTCTTTCTAAAAATAAATAAGTAAAATCTTTTTAAAAAATAAAAGCACTTTTAATTTTCATTATTGGTTTTAGGGAGAAGGAGGAAGAAAGGGGGAGAGAGAGAGAGGCAAACATAATTTGTGTTCCACTGATTTATGTACTCATTGGTTGATTCTTATATGTGCCCTGAGTGGGGATCGAACCCACAACCTTTGCATAGTGGATGATGCTCTAACCATCTGAGACCCAGCCGGCGCTGTCCCAGCCATCATTCTTGCCTCCATTTACACCCTGCATCCAATAAATCCCAAGACTAAGCCACCCCACTTCACTGACAGCTCTCAAATGAGATCTTCCTCTCCACCTCCCCTGCCTAGTTCAGACAGCACTCGCTTCTCCACCGAGTCGCTGCAGTGTCCTATGCCAGGACCTTCTGCCCATTCCCATTCTGTGTCTCGTCTTCCAAGCTAGACATCTCAATTGGACTTTACTTTCTGTTCTTTTCTTTGTCTTTTTCAATTAGCAATAATCATGCTTTGGATAAACCTCAGTGGCAAAACTACTGCCAAAGCTGGAGTTCACTTTCTAAAACAACAGATCCAGTCATGCCCATCTGCTGCCTAAACTCCTTCCTTGGCTCTTAAGAGCTTTTGGTCCCAAGTTGAAACCGCTCAGGGAGACATCCACGGTCCTTCCTGATGAGCGTTCCTCTGGTTTCCCCTCCAGCTACCCCTCTGCCCACACCCTTCCTTCGCCACGGGTAGGTCTCCATGTCCGTGCTGTACCTCCTGCTATTCCCTCCGCTTTAAGCCCCTCACACGCATGCGTGCGTGCACACACACACGTGCGCGCATGCGCACACACACACACACACACACACACACTACTGCTTTCCCTGAATTCCCACCTCCTCCTTACGGCTCTGTCTTCACACCCCTCTGAGGCATAGCTAGTCTTCCTAATTGCACCTGGGCACACCTCCATCACACCTGTGGTCACCATGGAGTTACATGGCTTTTCCCTCCTCCAGAGTGTCAGCCCTTCAGGACAGGGACCTTAATTTTTTTTAACAGCACATCCTAAAACCGTAAGTCTCGGATACACTACTAACTACATTTAGGAAACACTTACTGCGAGACAGAAGTTATTTTATATTCTCAAAGCAATTCTTTGAGACAGAAATGATCCCAATATTTAAAGATGAAATAAATGAGGCTCAGAAGTTAAAAAGGTGTCCAAAGTCACATAAGTTGTAAGTAGCAGAGTCCAAATTCTGTGCCAAGGTTGTCTCCCCTCCAAGCCAATGCTCTCAACTACCACATCACTGGTAGCTAATATTCAACATACAGCAGACAGATGCGGTCACAACAGGGAGGAGTCTCCGAATTTGGGGCGCACAATCACAGGGCCCGCAGTTCCGTGGGCCTGCCCGCTGTGCAGTCACCCAGGGCCCATGCTTCACTTAAGCTCTGCTGTTGCTGTTTTGAAATTCTTAACAACTTCATTTCTTTTTTAAGATTTTTTTTTTAAGAGAGAGAGGGCGAGGGAGGGAGAAAGAGAGCGAGAGAAACATCGATGTGTAGTTGGTTGCCTCCTGCACACCCCCAACCGGGGACCTGGCCCACAACACAGGCATGTGTCCTAAGTGGGAACTGAACCGGCCACCTTTCAGTTCACAGGACAGTGCTCAATACACTGAGCCCCCAAACCATGAAATTCTTACCATTTTCTGAACGAGGGACTCTGGATTTTCATTTTACCCTGAATCCTACAAATGAGGTCACCTGGAAATCAGGTGATTCTACAAATTAGAGTCACCCAGGAGGCAGGTTTTAATGCATATTTCCAGGTCCCTTCCTAAGGTTCTAGCCCTGGTAATAGGTCCTATAATTCCCCAAGTTTAATAAGCATTCCCAGCTGACTCATTCTGGACTCCTGGGACCACCTCTGAAGCAAAATAGACTCAGGCACAGAAGCTCAGTTGCAGTTTCCTGTATTGCCACACAGGGGCAGTATAACCCCGGTATCTGTCAACTGCCAGGTTTTTAACCTTTAACAAGGTAGTTCCGGAAGGTGAGCAATAGGCTTGACATCTGCAAGATCCCTGCCCAGTCAACCATCCTCCTACATTGGGTCAATTATGCTCTCCCTCGGCAAAGGCTCCTGGTCATTTGTACATCAGTGAGGTTCAGAGTACAGACAAGGAGACCGGGCAAGTGACATGGAACTGGGCCGGATGAGTGTGGCATCCTCAGGGGCCTCCTATGAAAATGTTCCAGAAATGGCCCCAGCAAGTTGGCAACCATGGGGCATGGGGCTGGCATGAGGGCTGACCCCAGCAACAACCCCATGACAACTCCTTCCATTTCACAGCCCTTTAGGTTGCAAAGCACGTTCACATCCACCGCCTCACATTGATACCACCCTGTTATTTGAGGCTGAAATCATTCCCATTAGGCAGATGAAGAGAACCGAGGCTCAGAGAAGGCAGGTGACAAGGGTTCCCGAGTACTGGCATAAGCGATGAGACTGGATTCAAACCCAGGCCTCCTGACTCCAGCATCCTTCTTGCCTCCTCCCTGGCTCTGCATTATAATCACCTGGGAAATCTTTAAAAAATAAAACCCGGTCTGGGCTCCACTCGAGACCAATCAGATCAGAATCTTTAAAGGTGAGGCCAGCGCGTATCCTTTTTTTCAGTGCCCTCGGTCATTCTATCGAGTATTAGCCAAGGCTAAGAGCTGCACTTCCCCAGAGAGCCAGCAGGGGCTGCCCCACCCCAGGACAGCGGCTGACCACAGCTGAGAGGATGGGAGACGGGAGACAGAGCACGCCTCATCGGATAGAAGAAAATCAGGCCCCAAGATCCACCCCGGGGCCCAAAGCACTGCAGCCTCTCCACTCTTCCCACAGAGGCGGCATAGCTCAAGGCTGAGCAGCGCCTACACTCTGAGGTGAGGGGCTTCCAGGCCCAGGCTGGTGGCTGGTCACGGCTACAGAGATCTCAGCGCTAATGTGGAGCTAGTATAGCACCTCCTTTTAGGATTCATGAAGATTAACTGAATTAATGTACTTCCCAGGTGGCCGGCCATTAGCTACGGGGCCAGAGGTGGGCAGGAATCTGTCTGCTTCGGAGGACCTGGTTTTCTTCTACTCAGGAGAGCAGCTCTCACCCAGGCAAGGGCCCAGGTGTCGAGGCAGGAAGGATTCCTGACACAGAAGCGCGCGCGGGGGTGGGCGGGGTACCCGGCACCTTGTGTTGCGGAAGGCAACAGAGTGGACGGTGGGCCTTCTCCCCCCATGGCCCACTGCAAACTCAGGAGCCCCCTGTAAATCACCAGGAGGTGAGGACCCAACGGAACGCAGTGGGTAGCTCTTGCATGGACTTCTGCTTCAGAAGCAGGGCACGCCTGTGCCTCGCAGTCTTCCAGTCCCTGCAATATTTGCTGTTCTGGGTCCAGTGACTTGGGCCCCTCAGGGACCCACCCCTGAATTCTGAGGCAGCACCTTTGTGAATACTGGCCCATGGCATCCCGCTCCCTTTCCCTGGGGGCTGAATGGACGTCTCCCCGCACAGAAGGGAGCTCTTTTATTTCAGGGGCCAGAGGCCCCCAATTCCAGGGTTTCTGCCCTTGGAGTATCATCTGAATGTGGGTGAGAGGAAGACAGGCAGCCCCTCTCCCCGTCCTCCCCCCGTCAGTGCCCACTCCAGGGGGTGGGAGCCAGGGTCTTGGCTAGGGCCCAGGCAGGAGACACTGGGTCCTGGGGCTGCGAGGTAAGGTACCACCTGGATTGGGGACTTCGAGTTCCCACAGGCCAAAGCCACTGGAAGGTGGAGATCTGCCTCCCCCCTACCCCATCCTTCCCTTTCCCGTTTCATGATGGGAACCCGAGGCTGTGCCTTTCCCACTTTCCCAGGAGTCAGGGGGACCCCAAAGACTCAGGCAAAAGACGTGTGCTTTATTTTTCCTTTCTTTAATCTTAAGCAAAAGAGACACAGGGGTTTAAAAATAAAAATTTCTTTTTCCCCCTCCCAAACCTGGACCCCAGCCCTAGCTCTGCAAGCACCCCTTCCTCCCAGCAGGGACTCGAGAAGGGGGTTGCAGCCTCTCCGGATGGGAGGGGCAAGGCGGCAGGTCTGCGGAGCTCGGTGCTGGTCTCTTTCCAAATATAAATACATGTGTCAGAACTCCTGGGAAATCCTCCCCCGCCCACCACCCAAGCCCTCTCCTCCCTCTGCTCGCGTTCGGAGAGGTGGCGGGGGGCGCCAGGCCCCGGCCGGCTGCGGTTCACTGCATCCGCTCACTGTAGAAGCGATGGCACTCTGGGTCCCCACGGACTGTAGGGGACCCCTGAAGCAGCTTCCCAGTGTTGGGGTTCACACACCAGCACTCCCCACGCTGCCCATTCACAGCCATCTTGCACTGAAGAGAGAGAAAAGGAGACCGTGGCAGCCACCCTGCAGCCACCGGCTTTCGTTCGGCCATCGACCCAACCGTTTATTGAGCAGCACCCTGTGCACCGAGCCAGGGCTGCAGGGTGGTGCTTCTCAACCTTCAATGAGCACCAGGGGATCTTGCTAAAATGCAGATTCCCATTCAGTCAGCCAGGGGTGAGCCTGAAATTGGGCACAGCCAACCCTGAAGCTGCTGGCCCAGGGACCATGCTATGCTCCGCAGGGCTGTGGAGGTGCCCAAAGACGGAAAGGCTCAGCCCCCAGCTGCAGGAGCGTCCCAGTCAGTGGAGACCCCGTACACTGGTGTTCAGTCACAGTGTGAGATGAGAAATGCACATAATGGTAAACGTCAACACCAGCACAGGTGTTACTATGTGTGTCAGGCACCGTGTAAGCCATCTATCTCCTGCTCGGTTACAATTTATATCTAACATACACATTCATTTAATCCTCACAACCACCTTGGGAATTCCCATTGCGTCCCACTTTACAGATGACGATACAGGAGCACAGGTGGCTTAAGTAACTTGCCCAATGTCACACAGCTGGAAAGAGCCACAACTGAGCTGCCCACCCAGGCGTTCCTTTCCCAGGGTCCCTGCTCTTCCCATAAACGAAGGACTCTCGCAAACCCCTGTAGTTACCTGTATGGTACAGCACGCAGCCTGGTTGGTTTTTTCGTTCGTTTGTTTTTTGGTTTATTTTTTAGAAAAGGTCACTATTCCTCCTTTTGAGCTCCTAATAAGGTAGCTGGCTTATGTTCAGAGGGCACGTGCACAAATAGCAGTTAATGCTAGACTGACTGAGAGGGGCAAGGTGCACTGTGAGGGAAGCAGGGAAGACAGACACCCCCACCCAAGATCAGCAGAACCCCGTACCCCACCTCCGGACTCTGCACATCCCCCTTCTACCTCCATCCTGAGCGCCACTAGGAGGGTCACCAGGGGGACTTTGAAAATCCCAGTGCGCAGCAACCGCCCAGACTTGCAAACTCTGAAACCCCGCAGGTGCAGCCTTGGCATCCGTGATAGTTAAAACTGCCACGCAGGGCCCCACGTGCAGCCAGGGCTCAGAGCTGCTGCTTGAAAACAGGATGTCCGGGGGGGCCCCACGCTCCTCACCCCTTTCTCCCTCCTATGCCTTCTCTCCGCCTTAAGCGAAAGGCACTTACATATGCTCATTCTCACAATACAGGCGACGGATGGGAGGAGGTAAGAGGTGGGCTGGTCAAAAGACAAGTGACCAATGTTTGAATCATCACCACGAACTCCATGTGGCTGTGTGAAAATGCTGATACTGTTAAGGGGAAATGGCGCCTGTGCCCATGGATGATTAGAAGGCCCTGAACAGAGTGGAGGGATGGGGAGAGGGTTTCTGCGTGGTGTCCTTACACTTCCCTAGTGCTCTCTAATGGACTTACAATTCGGTTCTGTTACCATTTTTACAACTATTTTAAGTGGCGCTTCTCCATCCCTCAGGCTCCATTCCCTGAGATCCTTGAAAACGAGAGCAGCTACTAGGTCAGTGGTTTAAATCAGTGATTTTGGAAGTGTGGCCCATGGGCCATCAGCATGCCCCGGAAGCTCACTGGAAATGCAAGCGCTTGGTTCCCACCCAACCATCTGAATGGCAGCCTCTGGGGGTCAGGCTTGGGAATGAGCTCTGGGTGATTCTAATGCTCAGTAAACGTTGAGAAGCACTGGTTGCTGTCAGCCCACATCCCTTCTCCAAGAGGCTCCCTCCCAACCTGGACACCAGCCGCTACTGGCAGGTAGCTGGGCGAGTGGAATCAAAGCCTCTGCCAGGCTTGGGCCAGGGAGGGAAGCCCAGCTCTCCGGCGCTCAACTCTCACACCGCCAAGGGTTCCAGGTGGGAGGGGCCGGAACAAGGCACCCCAGAACCTCAGGTAGATCCTCTCTCACCTGTTTGAGGTTGTACAGGCCGTTCTTGTCACAGTTGGGGATGTGCAAGGAATAGAGGTGCTCCAGAGGGCCCCGCTCATCTGGAAGGCGCATGGTGGAGATCCGCTCAAGGACCTGGTCCAATTCCTGCTGGCAGGGGGTCTGTGGGTATAGATGGGCACAGAGGATGCTTAGAGAATGGCCCTGGGAGCAACCTAGAGAGAAGCTCAGCCCTGACTGGTGTGGTTCCATGGGTTGGGTGTCATCCTGCAAACCAAAAGATTGAACCGAAAGGTTGCTGGTTCGATTCAAGGTCAGGGCACAGGCCTGGGTAGCGGGCCAGGTCCCCGGTTAGAGGCGTACAAGAGGCAGCCAATCGATGTTTCTCTCTCACATCAATGTTTCTCTCCCTCTCTTTCTCCCTCTGTTCCTTTCTCTCTAAAAATAAATAAATTAAAATCTTTATTAAAAGAAAGGGCTTATGCCTGGGAAGGGACTTCCCCAAGGCCACACAGATAGCTGGTGGAATGAGGGACATCTGACCCCCAGCCCAGCGAGCTCACTACCCTATCAGTGTGCTCCACCCACCCCCGAAAGAAGGTCACGTGGCTCTGAGTTTTCACTCCTCTCCTTGCTGTGTTGATGGCTTTCAGATGGAAGATGCAATCTCCCCGCAAATACTGAATTCAGGTGGTTGTCTCTGGATATCTCTACCCCAACCTAGTGGCCCCAAGCTCCATCCCCTTCCAAAAACCCAACTGGGGCCAAGACCCAAGACAGCCGAGCTGGGCCGGAAAGAGGAAGAGAGGAAGCCGAGGAAGAGGGACACATGGCAACACAAGAGAGCAAGTTCAGATGGCTCCGTCTCCATCTCCAGCATCCACTCTCCAAGGTTGAGCAGAAATGTGGAGGTTTTAGAAGGAAAGGACTTCAAGAAACCATATGCCCAGTTCACTCCACAGCCAAAGATACTGAGGTCCCTCAGAAGAGATGCTGACCAGCTGTTTGGCCTCCGGGTCACTGACTATGTTAAGGGTAGAACCAGAAAGTGCTCTCGCCTTCACATGGGTCTTACTGGGGTGCCCTCCCCCACTGTAAGACTCCCTCAACGCACACCCCCACTCCCCCCAACTAGACCCAACCCCGTCTGACCCTTGCAGATGGCGGCCGAAGCTTCTTGGAGTCCTCTGCGCCGGGTTGATGCTTGCCGCCTTTGCCCATTTGGCGCTGCTGGTCAGTGACCTTCTCCCGTAACACAGCCATCTCCTTCATGCCTGACGTGAAGGCCTTCCGGCCGGCACTGCCTCCACCTCCCACGATGGTCCCGTCCCCGTGGTCGTCAATCTCAGAGTGGTCATCGCCATTGTCTGCAGAGAAGAAGCGAAGAAATTCCAGAGCGATGGGCCCTCCAGGGACTGTCTGGGCCTCTGATAATGAGGACAATGGAGATAACTAACATCTAAGCAATGGTGCGGAGCGATACACGAGGCTTATCAATGTCGGTTTCACGGCAACTCTTAGGGGGCCGGCCCTACCGGCACCCTGCCTTAAATGTCTGCCTGGGACGCCTGCTCTGTTCTGCCTCCAGCCCAGGAGGGGGCAGCCGAGCAGAGGGGCACAGAGGGATGACCACATCTTCAGGCTCCCACCAGGCAATGGGACTCAGTCCCTTCTGGGGTCCGTCATTTTCTCCCTCGGAAGACCTCCCAGAGCCACCTGTCACGAATCCCCAGTTTAAAGGGCTTCATCATTCATGGTCTTTTCAGACCATGTGGATGAGCTGGACACGGGCCGGGTGAAATTTTAAAACATGACGGAGGTGAAGGAGACCCGTCACCACCAGAACCTACAGTTTCCAACACCCCCTTCTGCTGTGACTCTTCATTTTCCTGTCAGCCCCCTCTCAAGTTCCCCTCGGCCGCTGCAGCAGTACCCAGGTGACCCCGATTTCTCCCCACGTCTGCCGATGCAGGCCACCGCCAACCCCATTACACTGAGAGCCCCAAGGGCAGGAACGATGACCTGCGTAACTCTGAAGTTTCCTCTTCCCACATCTAGACGTTTGTCCAAGAAACACCCATGAGTCTCTTTTAATTTTTTTTTTTTTAAGAGAGAGGGGAAAGGAGGGAAAAAGAGAGGGACAGAAACATCAATGGGTTGCCTTTGGCACACGCCTCAGCTGGGGGCCGAACCCACAACCCAGGCATGTGCCCTGACCAGAAACCGAACCAGCGATCTTTCGCTTTGCAGGCCGATGCCCAGCGCTCTGAGTCACCTTGGTCAGGGCTCTTTTGACTTTTTTAAGCCACCAATAAAATAAGTCAACAATAGGAAAAGGCTCCTATTGTGTGCACGGCTCAGGCAGAGGGGGCCCTGAGAGTAGCCCCCAGTTACCAAGGTCTCCCACTGGCTCAGGCGTGTCCCGACGGCAGTGAGCCGGAGGACCAGAATGCTGTGGAAGCGTGGGGCCCGGGGAGACACGTTGCCGGAATGCTAGGAGGGCTGAGACTCAAACAGCCCCTTGGAGACACAGCAGAGCAAACAGGGCCTCAGGCCACGCTGCCCAGCGTGGCCACGCTGCATGTTCCAACAAGACCTGGGGGTGCATTTCTGAACAAATCTTGCACGTTTTCTCTTCTCTTTTAACGCATGTTCAGAAACTCACAGCCCCAAACACAATACAATGGCTCTTAAAATACTTCTACACGCAAGGTTCAGGCTAAGTTCCTGGCATTCGGCAGTCCCTTCGGAATTTAGGCACCATGCAGTGGGCTCAGACGGTCACTGTCCTGGGCAGAGTTGTGTGTGGTGGCTAGAGCTGGCCATTCGCTCTAAAGGGCAAGGCTGCAGTGAATGGTGGCATCCACTCACTCACAAGCTAAGGGATGGGGCACATCTCTGTGCCACAGGGAGCTGGCACTGGATTCCAGGGAACCAGGCCCCAGCACGGTCCCGGCAAACAGAGCGTCCAGCAGAGGTCGGCTCCCATCTCTTTCCTCCGCTCAGGGCCTGATGCTGCCACTCTCTGTACCTGCAGCATTTCTCCAGCAGACCCCTTTACAGGCTGGCCCGTTAGCTCCAGGCTAGACGCACCAGGGAAGCGGCTGTGCTCGGGTGACATCTCAGCTCTGCCACTCTCTGTACCCGCAGCATTTCTCCAGCAGACCCCTTTACAGACTGGCCCGTTATCTCCAGGCTAGACGCACCAGGGAAGCGGGTGTGCTCGGGTGACATCTCAGCTCTGCCACTTTCTGTACCCGCGGCATTTCTCCTGCACAGAACCTCTCTGTGCCTCCACTTTCTTGACCATAAATTAATAGATAATAACAGTCCCTACTTCACAGAATTGCCAAGCATGTGTTATTGATAAAGCAGTTAAGCTATGGCCTGGAACACAACGACTCTAGGTCATGTTGAGGGTAGTGATTGCTTTGATGACGATGACGATGAAGAGGATGATTGCCTCAGTTCTCGCTACCTAGACAATGTGGAACCCGACCAAATCCAGGAAGCAGAGGAAGGTTAGCTCCTGGGCATCAGAAGAGCTGTAACCATGTCCGTGCCTTGGCAAGGGGTGGGGGAGGTGCCTCACTCACAGACACGGGAGAACCAGCGTGTGCGAACCCCACGGTTCCCAGCCACCGTGCTCCCATCAGCCTGGTTTCTGGATGTCTGGTTTCCAAGACCACCACAGAATAAAATCAACAAAATTAAAAGGAGGAAAAAAGGAAGGCATGTGGATGGAAGCAAGAAGTATCAAATGGTAGGGAGGAAAGAGGACACAGACACACACTTAAAAAAAAAACAAAAACCATTAAGATCTTTGGGGACATTGAATGCATAGCAAACAACTCCGCCCATGACCCCGGAGGACTTCTATGTTATGTAGCCCCAAACGAGAGTTGTGATGATGATGATGATGGTGATCTTGGGATGTCCAAAATGGGAAAAGGGTTAACGTGCCAAACATTCAACATTAAAAAAAAAAAAGATTTCTATCCAAAAATTGTTAAACTTTAAAAAAAATAAAAATTGAAATATTTAAATAAGTCAGTCCTCTGAAACCTGGAAAAATTTTTCTCTTTAGAATGGCCATTTCCCCAGGGGCTCTGGGTAGCCTGGGATTTACCATAAATAAACCAAGCACAGATTAAATCCTATTCCAAAAGCCCCAACACCACCCGCAGGGGAAGGCTGATGTGAAGCCATCGCCACCAAACTGGGCGCGAGTCCTGTTCCCTCCCGTTCAACCAGACCCGTCATTCCACCGCAACTTTCCTCCCCCATGTTGCACTCCTCTTTTGGTTCCTTGGGGCTAAAACAGCAGAAATCCAGAGGCCCCAGGAGTAGCCCTAGTTCCTGGGCTCAGATGCCCATCAGGATGGAGACATGGCAGAGCCCCACCTGGCTGCGCAAATTTTCTCTGTCCCACCAGGTCTGCACAGGTTCCTGGGGCCGGTAAGGCAGGCGGGGCCGGCCGCGAAGGAGGAGGCTCCTTCTGTCTTCCGATAACGAGAGGCGGAAGGCAGGAGGCTGGAGGAGGAGGGCTTGGGAGACTCTGAGAAAAACTTGGAAAATAAATATGATGATCTGATTCAGCAACTCTCCTCTCCTTCATATTCATCTTTGAAACATAAGCCCGTTGTTGCTACACGTAAAGGGGCATGGGGGGGTCACCCCATTTTCACCGTCTCAGTTCTCCTGCCATTTCCATCCACACAGGCCCCTCTGCACGAGACCTGGTATGACAGTCTCAGGTTTCCTGTCCCCATCCCCGCAGGCACCGGCCCAGGGATCACAGGAGGAGGACAGCAAGGTGCCTAGAAAAGTGCTTTTTCCACTGCTGCACTGGGAACCACCCAGGATCCAATGGGAGCCCCTGGTTGCCCAAACCCCTGTACCTGAAGCCACCTTTGGCATGACCCCATCCTCACAGCACCCTGCCCAGCTGGCTTCCTGCCGACAGAAGCAGGGAGAATTTCTGCAGACCTCCGCACCACCTCCGGTGCTCGAGGCCCTGTGTTCTGCTCACAGGGGAACTAGACGAGTGCTCTGGGAATCAGCTGGTGCAGCACACTGTCCCCATTTCTGGAACCATCCACTCTGCTGTCAGGGGCCTAGGACGCTCAGAAGCACACCTGTTTCCTCTCTTTTGGGGAGCGGCTTACCTGCCTGCCCCCACGCTCAGTTAAGACAGCTGGTCTCCACGGTGGCTGTAATCACACGTTCTCTGGTTGAAGAAGGCGGCTCCACTCACCTGAACCCAATGCCTGGAACATCCTCTGGACCGGGGTCTCCCAGCCCCATCACAACTGACGCCAGGACCAGACGACTCTTCCCAGGGGCTGCCCTGTGCGGTACCCACTAGGTGCCAGCAGCACCCTCCCTAGTCCTAACAGTCAAAAATGTCTTCGTACATTGCCAAATGGTCCCTGGAAGGAAAAACTGCCCAGCCGGGAAGCCACTGTTGAGGAGTTAAAACTTTATCTAGAGGCCTAAAAATGTTCCAGCCCAGTGAAAACTGCAGGCCCCACAGAAAGCAGATCTGGGCTCCACTCTATCCCCCACCCTCAGCTAGGACCCCACGGTTTCAGCCCAAGCACACTTCTGGCCTACTAGTCCACTTTCCTGGTGTGGGAGGGGTCTTCCCTGGGCATCCCAGAGGACTCAGCCTGCTGCCCGCTCTTCTCTGAGCTCTCCCGGGCACTTGCGCCACTGACAGAGCCCGAGGTGCCCTCCCCAGCCAAGTCCTAGAGGTCAGCACCCAGAACAATACCAGGCCATCCACAAGCCCTGGAAACAAGTCTGATGGAAAAGCGAGGCGCACGGGCCGATGTGAGCCAGGCCTGTGGGCTCTGGGCAGGGCCTGCTCCTCCGCGGGGCATGGCGGGCACCGTGCCCAGGGGTCTAACAAAATGTCTCGATTTCTTGTAAAATCAGAAGGAAAACATGAGCTTTTAGATCCAAGAAAATGTCTTACTATATTGTACAGTACTGATACCTTCACAGTTACAGGATGCAGTTATAAAATACGATTTTAGAATTTTTCGGTTTTTTTTTTTCCAGAGGAAGGGGCCCACAAAAGTCATTAACAAAGCCCTGATCCAGGAATCAGGGGACGGAGGTCTCTCGGGCAGGCTGCCCCCGGGAGGAGCTGGCTTCCTGTCCTGAGATGCCCCCAGCCTCTCTGAGGTGAAGGTCAGTTTGTCCACCCACACGGAGGCCACCTGGATTCAGAGATATGTCGCGTTCCATTCCTTTATTGATCTCATCACTGCCAACGAACATGCCACTTAGATGAGGAAATCCACAGGCCTGGTTTGCTGATGCACATGCTTGACGCTCCACATCCTGAAGGAAAGCCCCGGGGAGGAGAAGGAAATAGTTCCCTGGGTGGGGATCAGAAAGAACTGTAGGCTGGGAGAAGCCTCAAGGCCTTGACCGTGACTGTCCACCGCCAAAGAGGTTCAAGGATTCAGCCTCCCAAGTCGAATCCCCTGAGTGAATCCCAGCTTCTCCACTTAGCTGTGCTGCCCTCCGTGCGCGGCTTAAGCTCTCTGCGCCTCCGAGCTCATCTGTAAAATGAGGACGGACAGCAGCCACCTCCGACAGGTGGCCGCGAGGATTCTGACAGATGCCTAGCTGCCTCCATCCCCCCCCGCGAGGTGGGGGGAGTACACCCACAGCCTCCCACACTCAGACAGGGCCACTGTCACACCTTAGCAAGTTCCTCCCATACATTCTCATGGGTGACAGAAGCTATCCTAAAGAAAACATTCCAGGTGTAGAACTCCAGCTAGAGATGGAATTTGCCCTCAGAACAAAAATACCAAGATGCATTTTTTCTGCCTAAGAGAGTTAGGTTCAGAATAATATTTATTAAAGCAACCACTTATGTATGCAGCTCCGTGGGATGCAGTACAAAAGTCACTCCAAGTAACAGTTCTTAAAGCCAAATCACATAGCTGGAAAAGGCTTTGGGCTTGGACATGACCACGAGGGACCTCCAAGGCCCGTGAAGAGATTTTCCCGAGGATTAGTAAGCATTAGCTCTTCTCTACATAGACACCCAGGAAATGGGTCAACGCTGAAGCAGGGTGGTGCCCAATTATTTACAGAAGGTAACGCTTTTCCAAAGACATCAGGGGCAGAGTAGGGAGCCCCAGTCCCATTCGGGGAGGGCTGGAAGAGCTGGGAGAAGCCTCATTCTGAAAGGGTGGTAGAGTGAGACGAAATGGACAAATTTTCCCGTTTTACAGAGAGCAAACCCAGGACTACCATCTGGGTCTACAGGAGCAGACACCACCTCTCTGCCATCAACAGAGGTGCTTCACAAGTGGCATGGGGTCCCCACACTGTCCTCTGACCCAGCCTCACTAATCCAGCCGAGGAGGGCAACTGGGAGCCGACACCCCAGGAAGAAGAACTTTGTCTACTTCTATACACCCATATCCAACCCTAGTTTTAAAACTTCACGTCAGCATAGCCCTCGTCCCACCCCTGGGTTATATCTTTTTGATCGTAGTGCTGACAACCTTACTCAAAGAATGAAAACCCTTGTGTCCAGCAGATCCTTGCACCCAGGAAACCTGATTTTCTCCTAGTGTGACACTCTGACCTCCGTGCTCCGTTGGACAGTTGGCGGTTCCTGATCTAAGGGAGACCTTAGGATCTAAAAGTAACCCCCTATTCCTTCCTGCTTAGAGTTGTGAGGCATCCGTTCTTGTTCAGGAGACCTTTTTCCAGAACCATCACTCAACTTCACAACAGGTTAATACGTCTCCTTTTCTTTCTTCTGACAAAAACCCGAGTCATTGTCTAACCCCCTCCTTCGTGTATCTTAGGGTTACCTGGAAATCTAAGAGCTGGAGGCGCCGCAGAGGTGACCTCATCCAACCACACATCTACCATTCCCTCCGATGGATTTACCTCCTTCAACAGGGAACTGCCCTTCACCAATGGATCCCAGCTAACAGGCCAGGAGGATGCCAGCTACCTTCCTGGTTCCAGCCTTCTTGTTGATTTCTCCCAGAAAGCACTTATCCTTAACATATGTCGAGCAAACACTATCATGTTTCTCCCTCCTGGACAACGTCTCTATCAATGCCCATGGCAGTGGACAATTCATTAACAGACACAACAGAGCAAAGAGCTCTACGAGTCAAGAGTCCTGAGTTCCAGTCCTGGTCACTTAAGACCCAACCGTCACTTTGGCCAAGCTCTGTAACTTTTCTGAACTCTAATTTCTCAAGTGTGGAAAACGGGAATAATAATCCTAAGTAACATGAGGGCTGCTACTTAAACAGGACACAGTAGGGTTATCACTCAAATTCCCAATGTGGAAACAATCAAGCTTTAGAAGAAATACGCTATTTCTTGAATGGGTAAAGGGAAGCTCTATTTGATAGGGGGAGAGTGGGTGATACCAGCTCTGTAAAATGGGTCAGTGCATGGGGGGGGAGCTGTGAGAGTTCTGCCTGTTTGCTTATTTCTTCTAAACCTTGGTTTTACTGATTATACAAATCCATCCTATATGTTGCTAAATCTCTGCCATTTGATGGAAGTCCTTAGGCAAGTATGGATTTGCCAAATTAACTTTGTTGACAGAATTTAGGGGAAAAGAGAGAGGGAGGGAGGGCAGGAGGGAGCGGGACAGGCAGTGGCTCATGGCTGCTGTGCACGCACAGGTGAGGCAGGGCTCAAAGGAAATTCACCAACACTCAGGGGAAACAGCTTTTGTTGGGGAGAATTTGAAGCCAGGCTCCTTGGAGGGCTGATTGTGGTCACCTACCTCTCTAGCATGTGGCCAGTATGTTCAATAACGCAGCCCCCCAAGGGGCTGGGCAGATAATTCAAGCCACACTGGGAGGTGGAAAGGGAGGCAGAAGTCAGAAATGGGGAGAGCAGGGGGCCCTATTTATTATTTTTCAGCTAAAGTTTAACCTGATGTCCTCAGTGTCTCCAGGTGAGTGACACCTGGTTTTCAGGAGGCCGGAGGCAGCAGGTGGCAGTGCACGAACAGTGCAAGCATGCAGGGCCCCTGTGGCGCCGGCTGGCACCCAGGACACAGCCCAGCTTAGTTCACTGTGCTCTCCACTTGTGGTCCATCCACCCCCTGCTGGCAGCCAGCTTCATTCCGAACTCCCTTCCCCCCCCTTCCCCACTCTGAGCCCCTGATCCCTGCAAGGGAGTCAGCTAAGCAAACCTGCCATCTCTCAGATGCCACCACAATCTGGGAGAAATCTCTTGGGAAGAGACCAGTGGCTCCTCAGCATGGTTTTCAAACAAGAGGAGGTGGTTCCTTCTCTCTGAAGTCTGTTCACGGGAGGAAATGGCCATAAGAAGCCTCCTCGGAACTTCCACATCCCCAAGTCCTCCAGGTCATATCACACAAGAGCAAGAACTGGCCTTTCTCATCTGGGGATCCTCTCCCTGCACCGCGGCTGTGGCAGGCCTGTCACCCAACCAAGTGTTGAAGAGCTCAGTAAACTCTGAGTGGAACAGCCCATAGACCGAGGCCCCCTCCGTCATGCAGGGCAGGGAGCCAGCCGCCTGCCAAGCCAGCCCGAGCCCTTCCTAGGTTTCCTTCGGAACACCAGCTCTTGGACTCACGAGCCGTGGCCAGCCGGCTCTAGCGCAGTAGGAAGCACAGCACTGGCCTGCAGGCCCAAGGCTCTGGGCAGCGCCAGCAAGGAAGTCCAGATGCCCAGGCTTCAGGGTGCTCGTCTGAAAATCCGGGGAGTTCGACCAGGGGACTGCTTTGCAAACAGAGCTGTGCATCCGAAATCTGCCGAAGAGCTATCTAAAAATAACACCCTGACCTCCAGCCCCAGAAGTTCAAAGACAGCAGCCTGGACAAAGGTCAAAGACTCTGCATTTTTAACAACCCCCTCTTCAAGCTCTGGCATTTCCAGGGCCCCAGCCCTCTGTGATCCTCTCTCCTGACTCAGTTTCTTGCACTTCTTCAGTTCAAGATGGGAGAAAGACGCCTCTTCTTTTCAAGAGCTACGACTTTGCATGCCCGCTTTGTGAAGGCGCCGTCGAGTAAGCTCTTTCCGCTCGCCCAGGGGTTCATAAACAGACACCTGTGTGCTCGGACGCACATGGAGGAGCCTTCCTTGGCCAGGTATCGTGGCGATTTCTGGAGCATGCCCTCACGTCGCCGTCTCCTGAGTGCGCAGAAACAGCACGGCCTCTCCAGGGCCTCCCTAGGCACTCTCCGAGGGCTGCTTTATAAACACCGGGGTCATTCCTGGAATCCCAAAGGCCTGAGGCGGGTCAGGGCTAAGGCAGACAGTTTGAGAAAACAAAAACAAGCTCAAACTCAGCCAAGGTCCTCTGGGACTCTGCGAGCCAGGCTGCCCTTGAAGAGCCAGAGACACTGACACCAAGAGATGGCAAACAGCACTATCAGCCTACTCCTTTCCACGGTTCCCAACATTTCTCTGGTTCAACGAAAGCCACCCGTGCACCCGGCAAGGGGAGCTATCTGCCGGAGGCCCGACGGAGTGCAGAGTGTGCTGGTGCACACTCGGACTGCGGAGCAGGG